>JAVCKT010008251.1:0-21219 GCA_032273925.1 Rhynchotus rufescens
ATTCCAATGCTCTTTTGCAAAAAGTCTTTTACTTAGCCCTATTCAACAATTATAAATATATGGACACCCAGGCATTTCACCATAAGGACTAAACTCAGTGGGGAAGTTATCGGTGCACACAGTCCCGGCTGCTGGATCTTATAGATTCCATATTAATCTCTTTTTGTTACCAGTACCTTTTAATCCGCATCACTTGAACCATCTTTCTTTTGCGTACCTATGGCTGCAAGGGAGGGAGGACCTGGCCAGTGGTCGGTCTCAATCTTTGGTATCTCGTTGGGCGCAGGTGCATGGGCTGCTGGAAACTTGGAGGACTTGATGATATCCTCAGAAGACTTGCTCTGTGCTGCCAAAGCAGCTGCATCTAGATGGCAATCAGGGAACTTAGCTATGCAATAATCTGTATCAGTGTTAAGGCTTTTCTTATTTTGGCAAAAAAATTATGCTTTACGAGAGGTCCATTTTCAAAAGTGAACATGTTTTGCCTTTTTAACAGCAATTTAAAGCAAAGGAATACCTTCCTCCTGTTAGTACCTTGTGATCAAACCCTTCCTCCCTTCCCTCATCCCAGCCCTCAAAGTACCTCAAATCAGCCTTGGATTTTACTAGGGTTTTATATTGTTAGAATGATTAAGCAAGAGCGAGAAAATTCAAGCTAACGGTGTGTGCCAATATCTCCTGAGGACATCTGACTATTAATAAAGTGCTCTGATGTGCTGGTTTGTCTTCCCTCTAGGGCAAGGAAACAGAAAGAGTTCAGAGGGAGAGCACTACCTTCACTAAAGCTAAATATTTCCTGTGCTTCTGTGCAAAGCTGTAAAATAAAAACAAAAAGTAAGCCTGAAGCAAACAGCTACGTTTACTTGAAATTTTTCTCCTTGCATATTTTGCAGTTAAAACGCAGTAATACAGGTAGATGTGAATTTATTAGTGAATACTAAACTCCATTCAGAGTATCTCAGGAAGGAAAGGCATTTCCAGTGAAATGAGGCTCACCAATGACATAGCTCAACAGTGTGACACATAATAAGGCTCTAGTCTGAGCCATCATCTCTTAACATCATGTGTGTGCACTGTGGCTTTCATTTCTTGACATACAAAAAAAAATTGAAATGAATTCAGTTTGTAATAAAAATAGCCTTAATTAACTCTTATCTGCAAACTACTTGTCCAAACTACGCCAATTAAAGGATATATTTTTTTATTTATTTAGTTTAATGGAAACACATCTGTTAAGGCAGTAATGCAGAACACAGAAGCAAAAGGAGCTAGTTCTCAATAAAAGATTACTTTTTAACGTGTAAAATGTTCATTACTCAACATCAAGAATCTATTCAAGGTAATATAAAAAGACTAGTATTAGATGTGATTGGGAATTCTAGGAATGTTAAGATTGGGAATCTCTATAATTACAAGCATGTAAGAAGCTAAGAGTTCACAAAAGCATGACTTCAAACAGTACTTACATATTAAAATTGGTGATGTCAGTGGTTAAACATTCACATGTTAATGGGATGTGAGGAGATACATTAAAACCATAAAAATAAACAAAAAAAATGTTAAGACTTTCTACAATGGGCATACAGTTTCAAAACTTAAAAAGGAAAAAGGAAAAAAAAAAAAAGATGTAAAACCACAATAGTGTTGTTCTTTGGATGCTCAGTCCCATCTACAGAGAAGATTTCCCTGTACTTCTTGATCATCCATAGTCTATCCATAGACTTTCGGCCAGTGGTTCATCTAAAACAAACCATACTACTCATTCGCTACTTAAACATAAATAATTTTCACTGGAAAAAAAGAGGCTCAAAGTATTTAGGTAGCAGACACATCTATCGTTTAGCAGATGGCATACGAATTTTAGAGTTTTCTTCTTCCAGCAGAAAACAAATGTGGACACCCTTACATTTATATTTATAATACTCGTTCAGCAATACGAAAGACTGCTAAGGCAGTTGGCTTCTGTCTTTGTTATTTCAGCCTTGCTAAAATGACAACTACTCTGAACTTTCTGGAGTAGAGACACTATTGTTCAGTTTAATCTAAACGCTAAAAAATAGTGTAATCTACCTGAGCTCTTTGACAAGGCTTGACAGGCAAATTAGCTCTGCAAGTGGGAACTAATCTCTACTATCTTCAATAAACCGAAGATTCTTAGTGAAAGCATAGGAACATTTGATATTCCAGTCTGATGATAACATATCCACCTTTGCTGATGAGATAAAGAATTGTACTTTTTTTGTCTAAAAGCTGCTGCCAGAGAATGGGCTGTTGCTAATCCATTTTACCACGATGAATACCTGTACTTTGAAAATATAAACTTAAAGAAGTGAAATAACAGAAAGGCACTGCAATGCTAAAGAGACTGTAAAATCCCAGTTAGTTGCAATTTTTCTATTAGCATCAACATAGCCAATGTTAAAACCATCTGACACAAATCAAACAACGGGCTTTAAAACACAGTAACTCAGTAGGAATTGCAATAAAAATGGTTTAAAGTTTGGATTTCTCATTTTTAATACTCATACATTAAATTCCGAGTGTTTTATAACTTATTTTAGTTGACTGACTTGGAAATATAAATAGATCATTTACCGTGCTGTTTGTAGATTGGTGGTTTTCTGTAAATGTTGATGCCTTGATCTGTGAAATTAAGTGGTAAGAAAAATGTGAATATGGGAACTACTTCAGCTGTAGAAAAAGATAACTCCAACACTGAAACAATAGACAGACCAAATCAATGATGTAGCACAAGAAAAAGCCAGAAAAGTAATCCTAGTTTTACAAAGAAACGGTTTATTTGATGAAAAGATAATGTAAGAACAAGTGGAAAAAGTCAAAGATGTGACATGAAATCTCCTTCAGATATTATGCTGTAACATGTGGATGCATCTAAGTCATGAACAATCTATTTTAAAAATTTAGAAGATTGTTACTAGGATATAAGAATGGAAATGCAAACAAACAAGACATTTCCATGTTGAATATACAAGCAATTTGGGGGAAAACTACCCCAAATAATTTCTGAGAGGAAATTGCGCTTCATTTGCAACAGCTCAATTTCCTCAGGCTGGTTGCACTGAGTTGAGCAGAATGCAATGAGCCTACAGCTCACTTTAAAACCCAGAGAATAAAATAGGTGTCTAATACACTGTTTCAAGCAGTCAATAACAGGCAGACTTCACAAAGTTAAAGGGATGCTTTACTTGATGTTAACTGATATAATGCTAGTTCTCAAACCACAAGGGCAGATCTTTCCTTTATGCTATTTTTCATTTAGATATTTTTCCACTATCAATGTTAATTAGAATAAAAACACTTCCCAGAACTCCAGTACAGTAAATCTACTGCTTGTCTAAAAGATCTGGTATTTTCCAAAACAATGATGTCTGAGAGGAAGCTGATCTAAAATGTAACTCACAACACTTCACATATTTTGTGCAGCTAAAAATACAGCAGTTAATCCAAAACTGGTACTGCACTGTAAAATCAAACTTAGAATCCTATTACAAGTCATGGTTCCAGAAACTGGAAAATTCATGTCAGAAATCAATTTTGCTACTTCACACTCCATATTTTTGTAAGTTACAGTAGCAAAAAGATCAAAAAACATTTTAAAAATACATGGTATATATCCCAGATCCAAATAAAGTAAAAGAGACAACTTCACCTTTGGCTTTAAGAAAAAATAAACCTAAAAATCTATGGAAATAGAGGCAAATCTTACTCTACAGAACTTTATATCCTTGACTAAACAGGCAAACTCACTGCCCACACAGACACCACAGTATTTCTTTCTCATTACTGATCTATCGTGCCTTTTTGAATAGCAAATAGGTATGAACACTACAAGGGTAGCAGTATTTTTGTGCACGCCTACACCAGAAAACTACAACAGAGCTCCTTCTGAGGCTGCATGGTGCCAGCTGAAGAGGACTTCTGCCCCACCAACCAATCACAGGGATCTCAGTTCCCACCAAAACGGGGAATTTTACTCAACAGAGCTATTTGTGTAAGGACATCTCCAATTATGCAGTCAACGTGAGCCACGTTAGCGTAGGCAGCTGAACAGCCTGCCTGAGCCAAGCCAGCTCATACTGACTCACAGGGAGAGTTCCCACCAACAGTTTAGCTGAAGGATTTGAGGGAAGGAGGAGGACAAATAACCTCTGGCAGGTAAAGGGTATTGACTGAAGGTGGCTTGAGCAATAACTAAAGCTTTCAGCCAGCACCGATGCAGACAGAAGATGCATGTCCACGGCCTGAGGGATACGTACCCCTCTTCCCATCAAATGGGAGACAGAAGAACAGGGGGATCTTCTCACAGAAGGGCAAAAATGTGCAGCTGACTTTAAACATATTGCCCTTCATAAAGAGAATATCCTGATTCACATATATCCCTGCAGATCTGCAGGTCTCTCTGGGGACATCAAGTCAATGTATAAAACAAGTCCTCACCCTGTTAAAAGAAAACAACACTGACCTAGAACTGTTTGCTTCGAGACTGAAGCAGGTCACAACAGGACAGGCAATGGCCTGTGTGTGTACTTACTTGCTCACCAGTGAGCATTTTCCTGCATGCCACTCTAAAAACCAGTCCCTCCAAAGGCAGCAGTTATGCTGGTGCAACTGGGAGAAGAATTGGGCCCTACATAATTCACATCCAGCTCACGGTCTGCTAACAGACGCTGAAAAACATGACGCTCTAACAGTGAAACAGCCGACTGACAGAGCGAGGCAAAAACCATGATGCATCCCCAAAGCTTAACACAATCCTGCCCTGAGCAAGCTCGGGAGCAGGCAGTTCCCGACACCGCGTGCGCACCCCACGGCAAACAGCGTGACACATGGAGACAAGACACAAGTTACATAGTCTACGTTCTACACTGTGACAGGACACCGAGACACACAGAGTGCCAGCTCCTACCTGGAACATGGAAATGTTTAGGGGCCTGAGCGTAAGTTGGAGTGAGAGGGCGACTGTCTGGCCGATAGGGGACAGGGGAGTTCCGACCGCTGGACGGCTCATTGCCTCCAATGAAAGAATGGAGAAAACAAAATGAGAAGAGGGAGAGCAATCAAAAAGGAAAAAGAAAAAAAAAAGCAAGCCCAAACCCAACCAAAAATCAGTGGAAGCAAAACCTCCAGGGAGGAAGTTTGAACCAAAAATATAAGTGCAAGCAATAACAAGATCTGGTCGCCTTGCTGACTTTGCTTTCTGATATTCCTGCAGAGACAAAGCTTGGTGTTTAGGCTGGAGTTGAGTCTTAGCGGCTCCCGCTCATTCTGGCGCATGCAGCTGTGTGCTGGCAGCTGGTGGTTAGATGGACAGGGTGGGAAAGAAGAATGGAAGGTTACTTGACATGGATTTAGTGTGGAGACTGACATTTGGAGTTAAAAGTCACAGGCATGGAGCAGAGTAATTCATAAGCAAACTCAAAACAAAACCAACTTCCAAGCAGGTAGAAGCAGAGGTTGGCAGCTACTACAGCACCTAAACCAAAAGATCACAGAAGCTAGAGATGGAAAATAGCTATTAGGTCACTCGGCCCATATCACAAGGCACATATCACTGTTCCTTACATACTCATACATTGGTTCAGATCTTTGATAGTAAATTTTTGATATCTCATGGCAAAATGATGTGTAAAGGAATGAAGCCCACCTGATTGCAGCACCACAATCACTGGTATGACCACAAATCTCCCAATGCCGAATTTTGCTCTGATAACAACATTTCATGACTGCCGATTCAGAAAACCTAGATCTAATGTCTAAAAAAAATCTATTTATAAGACTTATCACAGTCTTGTAAGACTCTTACAAGTCTTACCAGAACTATTTGTTTGCTTCCTAGTATCCAACCATATTATGCCCTTTGCCAGCATCAGAGGGCTGTTACAGAACCAAGTTACTGGTTGATCACAAGCATGAAGACTCAAAAGCTAGATTGTCAAATACAGGACTGCATATATATATATATATCTCATAAACAAATGATGCTACCTTTTACTTTGTGTCATTCTTCAAACTAGTGTAAACTGTCACAAGCAGGACTAGTCTACCTACATTCTCATTTTGCATGGGTGTAAGTGACCACAAAGATGAAGGATAGAGGAGCATCAAATCCTTCAATTTTGCAAATATTTAGTAGAACTTACTAACAAAGCAAGAAAAAAAGCAGGAGACAAGTACAAGTGGGCTATAAAACACAAGAGAAAAGAAGGGGCTTTTAGTCAAAAGAAGAAAAGAAGCCCTTTAGTCAAAAGAGAAAAGAAGCCCTTTTAGTCAACTACTGCTGCTGTTGTAAGAGGAATGGAAAAGGTGTGTGCAATGACAGCTGCTACTGAAGTGACAGCAGTATTTTCTGTCCTATACACTAGATCTCACAGATGACACCACCTGTGTTTTTAGGCTTGACACAGGCAAACAACTGTCTAAGCAAGTGTCCAAACTAAGTTTAGATTTGATCCTTTCTTCTCCAGGATGAGGGACCCTGGTACAGAACCAATCTAGAATCAAATCCAATGCAAGGATCGTGAGAGGATCCCACCGGCCACCTCTGGGGCTCCTGCTGCTTTAGCTCCAAGCTAAGTGAGAGATCTCAACAAGGCCACCCTGTCCCCTTTTCCCCGGGAGCTGCCTTTAACCTAAGGTCCTATTGCTGGGCCTTGCCGGAGCTCTGGCTTTGTTACAGCCATGTCTATACCTGGCTACCGACCTCCTCGATCTGGACCCCAACGTGCGGCCTAACTTCCTGGCTGGACCTCAGACCTGCCTCATCAACATGGATGTGAACGGTGACCACTGGCCTGCGTCAACATCACCAGATCAGGTCCTAACCCTGATTAATCAGAGTCTAATAATCAACACGGAGAAGTGAGCTCAGCAGCACTTGAAAGCCTAAGGCCCTTTAGGTTTTATCAAGTCACCACTCATCAGCTTGCCCAGATGTGTAGCCTGTATTTTCTACACAGAACAGAAAGCCCTAGAACAGCCAAAGCGTGGCTGTTTTCCAGAGCAGAGTTCTCAGCTCCATCTGCAAAACCCTGGCAATAGTTATCACGCACTCACAGAGTGCTGGATTTCAGAGACCTGCCTGAGGGGAAATTATGCAAGCAAAACAGGAATCTGTGAAAACCAAGCCCAAAATCACTTTGAACGTGGGCAGAGTCCTTATGGAAATGTCTGTGAGCAGAGAAATGCCTCTTAACTCAGAGCTCTTTTTACTCAGAAATCTTACGGAGTCTTTGCAATATTTTTGAATGCCTCTGAAAAAATGTAGGCATGTGACATGAAATTATGGCTTTAAATGAGAGCTTTGTCTCCGAGTTCATTAGGGTCAGGGTTTCTTTCATTCACAGACTTGTTTTCACCCTTTCATTTCAGAGACAGTACATAACTGAGACAAGCCCAAACTCAATGGACCAAATTCAATCTAAGTCTAAGCTGATGGATATTGCACCCTCTTTAGTCATTTACACATATATGTTACATGAATGAGATTTCATTAAGACTTTCTAAGCAATATTTAGTCCCTTTCCTCCTCAGAGGTGGTCTTTGCGTTTGGTCTTCTAAACAAGGCTTGGTTATTATGATAGTTTAACTGAGTTTTAGGTAAACACACTGAAATTTGTCAAATATCAACTTCTCTGGCTTGATGATATAATATACACTAAGGTAACATGTCATATACTGCTTTTGTTATCATTATGCTGTTTGGAAATCACATGCTTTAGTGAGGCAGTTATGGCATGATCCACATTCTGAGTCCTAAAGAAAAAAAAGAGGACTTTCTCAAGTCCTGGCCTTAAAAACTTACACACAGTTCACCTCCTTGCTAAAGGCACAAGTGACTGGAAGAGGATGACCAAGCACAAAGGAAATCACATGAGGCCGTTTCTTTGAATCAGCACAAATGTATCACATCTCCTTATGGAAAACAACATCAAGGAGCCCTTAGATGCAGTCAGATCAATCATCTCTGCTGCACAGATTAAAAAAACACGTGTAATACACAGGGAGGACACTAAAGAGCCATGTGGGATACTCAGATCAACCCCATCTGTGGATAAGAGAGTATCTACTTAGAAACATGAACAGTGAAAGGCAGATATGATACAGTGCAACTGAACTTAACCCAACACCATCTGAATGTCAAAAACCACCAAACAAACCCTGGGCAAACAAATCATACACTGGGCAAGCTATATTATTCTCTTCCTATGAAAACATACACACATACATGCTAGTGCTTATTGAACCCCTTTTATACAATCTCTCCCTATAATGTCTTTCTTTAACTGCATGGCCACTGATGGTGCATAAATGCTTACACATACGTGTGCTTTTGGACTACATTTGATTAAGAACTATCTTCCATCATAATCTCTCTTTTTATAGGGCAAGCCAGAGCTTCGAAACAGCATGAGTCTTTGTCTTACATTTGGGTTTTGTGAGCACTTAGCTGATGCACATTTACATGACAATAACCTAAGACAATAACCTGTGTGCAGAGTTCACTTTACATGTGTCATCTAAAACAAACATCATTTGTATTGGATAATTTATTCTAGCTATACTGCCTTTGCAACAATGACAGAATTTATACAGATGTCTAGTTCAAAATGTGCTAGTTCAATTACCAACCCCTCCACTCAAACGTGTTGCCTTGTGGCATTGCAGGTAGGAAGCACTATAGGAAGCACAGTAGGAAGCACTATAACCCTCAAGCTTCAGGCACAAGGACTAATATCTATGAGAGTAGGTTAAACATGCATATTTTAAAGAAAAGGCTCCTGCCTTTATAACAGCAGAAACTGTATCAAAGAATCCAGGCCTAAACTCTTTATGTAAAATTTTCAGAAAGTGGTGGATTCTTATAATGTTATATGCACATCTGCACCTGAAAAGATACATACCCATCCTTGTCATTACAGTGCCTGTAATCCTATTTGGCCACTTGTATATTGGCTGTAACTGAACCACAAACCTAATCTTCACAACAGGTGCCCTTCTGAAATCTGAAATAATATACATGGATTTCAAAGAGCTCTACTCATACATCTGTTAAGAAGCTATTTTCTCAACAGAAAGGGGATGAGAATACCACTTGAAGGAAGGTGAGCATTAATTGAAATTTACAGCAAAAAAAGACTGAATTGCAAAGTTTATGGATTAACTGCATGCTGAAATGAGCATTGTATCTATTTTTAAGGGTCCCATTCAAGTTCAAAGTGACATCATAGGAAAGTTAAAAGTGCATATTATTGAAAATAATCAGGTCAAATGCAAGAGAAAAATCAGTAATGGTGATCTGAGTGTTTGAAGAGAAAAAATGTTGAAATCCGTTAGTATTTATTGAAAGTGCATGACAACCTCTTTGCAACTGTTTTTAATGATGTCTAGTCTGCATAAATGCTGTCTGCATTAATGGTTTCAGAACAGGAGCTACGCCCAGTTTACTCACTCAACTGCTCTTTTTGAGCTCTTGTAGGTAACGGAAACTATGACCTTCTTCCCCAGCAGAAGAGAGGGCAAAGCCAGAGAGTGCAAAGCACCTTCACAGAAAGATGAAACAGAACTAAAAGCTTAAGGAGCGCAATGAGCTCTTTGAAGGATCACAGCGTGATAAACCTCCCACCAAAAATCCAACCAGAAAAAGCAAGATAAAGAAACAAAACAGAAGGGATGAGATCCTCAGTGAGTAGAAATCACACAACTCTACAGTCTTCAGCAGAGTGTGCAGATTTCTCACTAGTTGAGGAGAGGACTATCAATTACATTTTGTTTGTGGCGCTAATTATTGCCAATACAACTAATAATGATGAATTTTCCTGTTGTCATTGATCTTCATACAATATGAATTTGGGAGGAGTATGTTTTGATCACCGTAGTTCCATCTGGGCAATATTTCTAGTCATTTTTAACTTCATGCTTTAAGAATGTGGAAATTTCAATCAAATCTGATATATGCGTTGTTGTATGGATTGTCATGTACTGCTTTAGCAAGAAGCTAAATTAAGCACATCTGTGTTCTAAAGAGCAAATGAAAATGCTTTCCTGTGTATTTCTGATAGTAATCACTTAACGACTCTTCAACTAGGGCCCTTAGAAATGACATATTTCCTCTGAGAAAGGACATTATGTCCACTCTACGATCGTGGCGAGCGCAAGGGCACGTTTCAAGGCATGCTCAGCTTCATGGTCGGCCAACGAGGACCTCATGGAGATGCCCCTTAGTAGCTCTGAGAGATGCTAAGAGCTCTCCACTCCGAAGGGTGCTCCCTGGAGAGGCCTGGCTCCTTACCTTTGGCATGGGGCATGAGGTGGTGTCGGAAGGGGGAGTTGGGGCGGGAGTCATGGTGAGTGGAGCTGACGCTGCTAGTGCGCAGGTGTGACAACCGCTGCACACCAGGAGAGAGCAGCTCTGCGGCAGCAGGGAACCGGGGGGCGGGACGAGATGAAAACAAAGAAAAACAATAAGAGAAAGGCAGGGGAGGAGGCTTCAAAGGAAGGAGGGAGGGAAAAAAAAAAAAAAAGCATTCAACAATTAGGATTCTGAAAAGCAGGAAGGAAAAAAAAGGGTTAAAAGACTTACAAAGGGTTCATAATGTTAGACAGTTATAGGAAGTATTGAAAATAAGCTCCAGTTAGTTATCTGTGGCTACTATAGCGTAACATTCACTGGCCTAGTGAGCTTCTGCCCTATGTCTTTTTATTAGAAAGGAGCCTGCACCACCATGCAAGCAGGGCAAGCAGCGACGCGCCCGTCGTTCGGCAAGGAGCGCGGCCGAGAGCCCCCGCGCAGCGGCCCGCGGCTGCAGCACGTTCCCCACACGCTGCCAACACCCTCCAGGGCGCTCCGGGGGGAAAAAGCTGCAGACTTCTTCAAAAAGTGTAATGCCCAATTGTTTCAAGAACTTTCTGCTGGTAGCGGCAACACGGTGGTGCTCTTGTCTCTCCAGGGCTCGGTGGGAGCTGAAGAGGAGTTATCTGGGGCCACTGGGTTTATTCAGAGAGAAATTACTCTTGGAAATACCATGGTAATGACAAGTGGCATTTGAATTAAAAATGGTAAATATATATGTCTTATTGTTCAACACGAATAACAGGAAAATTATCAGAGAATAACATTAACAACTAGCCCAAGGCAGGGTGGTAAAGATCTAAATAATGAATTCTATGGAATTACTTCTGTGTTGTACGAGAAACAGAAACAGGTGAGCCAAGGATGAGATCATCTGAACAGTGATAAGCTTGAACAAAAATCTTCCCAGAATATCTCCCAGGCTGCAAACTTTGGAAGATTTCAGATGTGGATCCAAACTCTGTGGCTTGGACCCATCCGTGCATTAGCAGGATTATACAAACTGAGAGTGCCTCTGAGGAAGGCCCTTGACTGAACAGAGACAGCACAAGTCATAAGTGCTGAAGTCTGGAGCAAGGCCTGGATTTGTTCATATCCCTGATACAACTGATAAATGGAAAAATCCCTGCAGAACTGCCAGAATCAGGACAGAGAAGTTTGCAGCTTTTTCACACTTTGTCAGTCTCCTTTGGTTTTAGCTATCGTGTCATCTCAAAACACAGCCATGTTGTCAGCGCTGAATATCAGACATAATTTGCTTCTGTCCCTCCTCCCCTGGGTCCATTAAATAAAGCATTCACTGGCAGACACAATTAGCTGCTTTCAGCCCACCCCCGCTAGGAAATGGCTACAGCATTCAAGTTCCACAGTGGTGGCTCTACAATAAATCTTTAATTTAAAAATGCAGCTCCTATTGTGCATGGGGCTTTGGCATCCCAACCATTCAGCTGTAATCACCAAGGAAGATGGAACTGCAAGACTGCAGTACTTAATTGAAAAACAGATCTCAAAGATTTGGTTAATTAGTATAAAGAATAAGATCCAACTTGAACAGTAGTCAGTGAACAACATTGAAAGATACATTTAAATGCATTTGCATGTGGATGAACAGTCCAAGTTCACGTATTACTTTCATATATAAACCAGTAATTTTGAATGCACTGGGAATCTGAACGCCCTATACATTTTCTATAGTGTACATGCAACTTGATTACTCCTACAAGAATAACTAAAAAATATATTTTTAAAAACTTACTTAGATATTGCTTAAGATTCTAGTTGAAAAAATAAATAAACTCTCTGGGTTAACTACAAGCCCATGTTTTTCAAGATGACCAGCAGTTTTGAATATCTGAGTTTTTGGGTGCTTGACCTAAGATCCCTTGGTTGTGCCAAGCTTTAAAAGGGAGGTATCCAGCACGTCCTGAAAAGATGGCCCATCAAAAGGGAGGAATCCTACATTAGTTATTTTTGAATAGTCAAGCTACAACTTTTTGTTTTCCCTCTCAAGACATGATGCTTCCCCAGATGCCAGAATGAAGTTCACGATTCACCACTACAAATTGCTGCCTATTTTCAGAAACATGCAAACATTTAAAAAATTAATTAAAAACAAACCCAGAAGATCGCTATTTATGATATAAGGCACACTCACTAATCTACTGCAAAAGGCTGCTTTAATTAAAAGAATAAATAAAAGTAGAAAAAAGGACATTAAAATATGCAACAATTTTCCAATTCTATGTTTTCACTCCTAAGAGAAGCAGCTGCTTCTCCGTGCCATTCAGTGACATAATAAAGCAGCAGTATTTTAATGTACACTTGCAATGCATTTGTCCCTTACCAGGTCTGTGGAAGTGCTGGGGGGACCGCGACATGGTGGGAGTGTAGCTGTGGCGACTGTACACGGGAGAGTTAATAGAGCCCTGACTAGTAGATCTGTGAATCATGCGATCCCGAACGTCCTGATAACCCTGCAGGACAGAAGCATTTCAAAAGAATTCACTAATACAGGTAAATGCACCTTTATGCAGTTTTTAGCAACATTTAACTTTCATGGATGTGAAGGCATCAAGAGAAGCTACTGAAACTAAGACATCTCTTAAGCTTTCAACTTACTTTAGTATTACTGTGGGTTTTTTCGATTTTTTTTTCCTTCCTAAAATGATCTCTATGAAAGATTCCCATCATTAGGACTCTGTCTTGGAAGGTCCAGATCACTCGTGTCCTTCAGGATAACTTCTATTAACTTCTGTGCTATCCCAGATTTCCCCATTCTTTTGACTCCTTATGGGACGTGTTCACAGTAGTCCATCCTGTAGCTTACAGCAGAGATGAACGAGCCATTGGAGCCATTAAAATCCAACAGCTGCTGCACAGAGTGCTCTGTAGCTTAATCTACCTTCTTTCTCAATGAGCTATAGGGTTTTCGTATCCAAATTAGATACCCCTTGCATCTGAGAACTTACAAGCTTCAGTAGCAACCATGGCCTATTATTTAGATGCTTTGAGCAGCACTTTGGGTCATGTAAAGCTGGATCCTGAAGCCCGAGTCCCTGTTCATACCAAGAAACACGAACACACAAGAAGTGACCTCTGCTGGACAAAAGCCTCTG
Organism: Rhynchotus rufescens; assembly: GCA_032273925.1. Classification (NCBI taxonomy): domain Eukaryota; kingdom Metazoa; phylum Chordata; class Aves; order Tinamiformes; family Tinamidae; genus Rhynchotus; species Rhynchotus rufescens. The sequence goes on from JAVCKT010008251.1 coordinate 13,486, forward strand.
CTTTGTAGAAAACAACTGCTTAGTGTAGTAGTTTCATTCATTGCATGATCTGTCAATGAAAACTTGATGCTTTCTTTTTAGATTTTTATTTTCCTTAATCTCTAATTATCAGAAAACATGTCTCTGCAGCAGAGATGTATCAGACTGGTAACAAAAATCAACGTTTCATTCATAAAATGAGTAACTAGTCACAGCAACATACTGTCCCCAAAGATTCCACCAAACTTACTTCTGCAGAAGGGGTAGGAGACAATGTCCTTGGAGACTGCAAAGACATAAAAAATAAGGTTACAGAAGCATCCTCATATGTGTTGGCCCAGAAAACGGCAATCTGAACATTGCTGCAGATACCCACATACACAGCAGTATAAAACGACAGTGCAGACATAACTGAGATCATTATAACAGTCAAAACTAATTTTTCTACATTGCTTACGTACTGCTCCTTAAGTCATTGAAGCAACTTACGTTTCTGAGAGAAATATAACAGTAAGATTAATTCAAATACTATGTAACCAAATCTCTTAGCCATCTAATCATTATGGCAATTAAAACATAGCTGTAAAGATCAAAATCCGAAAGTTATTAAATTAATAACTGTGCCTGTTGTGAAGAAATCTTTAAAGTGGAAATCAAAAGTAAATAGTCTCAACTCAGGGCTTTGCATGGCATCAGGAATACAGCAAAAAATCCAGGATGAAGCACAGTCCTCCTCCAACACACACACTCTGGCAATATCTGCTCCCCCTCAAGGCCTTACATTTCATACACTATCCTTACAAAGTAGTAAACAGTTGTCATTAACATTTCTTTGATGTGATGGCTCTTTAAATCAGCTATGGGCTCTCCTATGCAAGGAGAACAGACAGGAATTACAAGCATCTAAACTGGAGGAACTATGTAAAAGCAAATGGGAATTATACTTACAAATAGCTTCTACTACAGAGGCAGGGAAACTGAGGCATGAAATACTTCTTAGAAATGAAGCATAAGGGTCATACATTACCTGGCAGTACGAACAGGGCTACAACACAACACACAACAGTACTTGGGTGAAATGTATGCAGAATTTCTGGTAATAAATGGCCTCCTACATAGTAATGAGAGACCATAAAAGAGGCTAGTGGCACTGGGAATGGACAGTATCCAAACGAAGGAGAGACATCTTTAGCTTGAGTATAAAGCATCTCCTTTTGAGCAATGTATCTTTCTTTCAAAAACTTGCCCATCAATCATCGTTCTTGATTTCCTAATCATTATAACTCCACTAGTGCTATAGAAAAAAACCACTGTTTTATTACAGACTGAATAGCAGCAGCCTGATGCTATACACCTGACTATCTCCATGAATTATATCACATACAGTGCTTTGTAGCATCATTCTCTACAAAAACAATGAAACAAAACCTAAAACTTGCAACAGAATAGCACAGTTTGTGATGGGTTTCCCTGTATTTTTCTACAAGTAATTTAAATATGTAATTACATATTATAAACCAATTTTCATAACCCGCTGTGATTTCCTAGCTGTAATGCTAAAGTAAATACTTGTTGTAAATGCTAGTCACAGGACTGAGACTGAAAAGACATCCCAGACTTGATTCCATGACTAACCTTTCATGGGGTTCTTCTTACCCACAGACTGGGGATGCATCTTGGTGCTTTTTTGGGAAAGGAAACCATATGCTACAGCCAACGTGCTGTTTATCACACCCAGGTGAACCCCCTTATCTCAAACTCTGTGCTTGCCAGGGAAAGTTGGGTTCTTGGCTGTTTGTGAGGTCTTCTGAAATCTGTTCTATCACAGGAGTTTTTACACTAGCCACTTTGAGACAAATTTTGCAAGAGAAGTGAGAAGGACAAACTCGGTTCCAGGAGAGCGACCCAGTGAAAACACAAAGGGATGGCTCTGGATTGAAAGAAAACAAAATAAAAACCGCCTTTGACTAAATTTATAGTCAAACTCGCTGCAACAGGCTCGATGTTCTATTACTTTTAAGACTGAAGGGACCACTCAGATAATGGAAATCCAACAGATCCTTCTCTGCGCTCTGGGCATTTTTGGCAAACACTGTTTTGGCCCTATTTACAGGTGTCATTTCATAACAGGAGCTCCAGCATTTCCCATGGATCTCATTTTAACATCCTTTAACCTGGCACAAGGTCGGGTGCTTGCTCAACTTCGAAGCATCTCTCATGTCAGCTTGTTTTCAGGAGGCTAATAGTGCTTCCAACAGACAGGATGCAGATAACAGAAAAGTGAGAGCTGAAAAAAAAAGATCTGATTCCTGCACTGGTCTGATTTCTGGCAGACCAGAAGTGAAGGACCTGCTGTTCTGTCACCTAGATGGCAGCTGTTGAAAAGTTTATCAGTACAATAATTGTCTGCCTCCATCGGAGGAAGTTTATTGGGGGATTTCAAGAAAGCAGAACTTCTGAAACAACCCGAGAGCAAGCGGGGCCTCCCCCAAGAGTCCACTTTGCCCGTGTCTGCTGGGGCATCTGCGCGGCCTCGAGCGCATCAGCTCCCGCTAGATGGTGCTGCTCGAGAACCTTTTTCAGCACAGACTTCCAGAAAAACAGCGCTCATTTAATTGAACATGAGAGGCTGTCAGCAAGGAGCTCCCCAAGCAGTTTCCTTTTTCACTGCAATAAGGAAAAATGCCCATTGCTGTCCCTTCTCACCTTCCAAGGCTGAAGTGTCCCTGCGATACGGGCATGTCCTCACCAGGTAAATTTTGGCAGCTCTTGCACATTTCTGGGGACAAGTTAGAGCTCAGGTTCCTTTTTTGTTTAAGGCCACCGCATGCACACATTTGGCAAAGGGAATGCAGATCAAATCACTCAAAGGGTTTTAGTCTTCCAAAACCTTATCACAGAACTCTCTGGGTCCCAAAAGGACAAACAGTTTCCCAGCACTTGCCGAGAACGGATTGAAGAAAGTGTGACGTGATCTTGAAGTAAAGTGGCTTCAGACAAGACACATCAACTGTGACCAACTTCAGAGTCTATCAACCTGTATTTGTGCTCCACTTGTCTGGTCCCTTGGGCCTTTGTGCCAAACATGAGTTAAATCTATGGCAAAAGCCTAACCCAAATTCTTCCTTTGCTTGCTTCAGCAAAACAAAGCATGAATTCAGCTGAAGTCCTCGGGAGCTGCCTTTGCTAGGGACCACCTTAGCCCCCCAGAAAAGAAGTCTACATAAACTGCACTCCACCACTTTAAAAAGTAGTATTTAATATTATCCTGGATGGATCTGTATGTAACCTAACCTATCACTGTTTAGATAACATTTTAAATAATAAAACAGGCAGTTATTACACAATTAACTCTCTGAAGCATACATGGCTGCAACTATAACAGCAAACCATTAATCCACCCAAAAGGCTGTAAACTTGGCTCATTCCTCAAGGTCTGCAATTCCATGGCATGACTAAATATACAATCTCCTTTGCTTTTTAGAGACGATGGTGACTGATGCAATCTGTACTAAGATTCAGGGGTCACTGGGTTTACCACAGTACAAATACAAACTACAAGATGGGTCTGCTCCAGAAGGGCTTGTGTTCATTAGGGCAAGGGAAAGGAGGAGAGACAGGTACAAAGAGGTGAAGTGACTTGCCCAAGGACACAGAAATCATTGGTAGTATTTCGTGGACAACTCAGATCTCCTGAACTGAAGGTGAGAGCCCTTTTGTTCCATGTAGCTCTATCACAACCAAACATAACACTGGGGAAGATCCCAGGATAGGGATCCCAGTAGGAAATATCCAAAAAAATCCCAGTAGGAAAAATCCAAAGATATTGCTCCCCTCCTGCAATGCCTAACTGCAGGCATTCCAATATACTGCTTTGTTAGAAGGCAGCTGATTTCAGGATTAACAATTTTTCTCTGAGCGGGATTAGTTTCTCCTCTGTGACCAGCTGGAGAATTACGTCTGTAGGTGGTTCTGTGAAATGGCTTAGAGCTGTTAGAGCTGGTTAGAGATCACCAGTGCATCTCACAGTGATTTCCAACCAGATGTCAGCTGGATTGGCTGATGACCTGAATTTGAGGGGTGGAAATTCTTTAACATTTTGACCTGTTATTCTCTCATTTTTTTTCTGAGCTGCACAGACTCCAGCATTTCCAACTCAGGAATTGGAACCATACTAGAAGTCCACTACAAATATGGACTGTTTGAGAAAACTAGAGAAGCCCTACATCCTGAAAGACATCTTAAATATGTATTTTAAATATAAATTTAAGAAAACATATCACGTGATATTGTTGCAGGATTAAAGATGGCAGCAGTCTAAAACGGGAGGCAATTATTTCCACACTGCAACCAACCAGTCTTTCCAGTCCACACAGACCTATTACATATTTTAGCCACTATGCCTGACAAGTTGCTCTGGAAATACTTTTCTCCCTGATATTTGTGAGTGAGCCCATCCAGCTGCTTTTCTTGTCACAGAACTTCATGACATTCCTCATGTTGGGCTGTGTGTAGCTATAAACAACATGCCAATGTAGGGCACAGCACTAGACTGGCTTTTGCCTCATGATCTGGACGGGGCTGTACCCGAAGACCAGAATATTGATGTGAGTTAGGAGGACACACCAACATCCTGTACCCCCACTCCTCTGCTAGTGGCTGATGGAAAAAAAATGGAGTTCTTCAGTTCTGCAGCTTTGCACCTAAGGCATCACCATGATTTTTCCCTTCAAACCTCCATCAAATAGACAAAAAGCACCTTGAACAGCAGCAGCAACAGCACTGTCAATTAGAAACTGTTTCAAAAGAGAATAGAAGCATAGCAGGCTTTGAATAAAGCTTATAGCAGAATGGCTTGCTTGTCATTTCATTACCTCTCCAAGACTCTGTCTCTCCTGTCTGTCCTCGTAGGCGGAAGTGTAGAATGGCTCATAAGTAATTAGGTCTGGACGTTCAATGTCATAAATGGCCTTGACTTTGGGAATGGCTGCTAAATCCTTGTAATCAAGGATCTCATTGTCTACTTTTGCCTAAAGGTCAAAGACAGAAGACAAATTAACTTACACAAAAATACTAGTAGTTTCTATTTTATACAACTTATGTTTTTAGTGTATTTGCTGTCACCCTGTTGTTAGGTTAAACCCTTATGGGCACTTTTTGTTAACACGCAAAGTAACTGTTGCTTGCTGTCCTCCAGCAGACCTCCTCTTCAAAAGCAGTGTCTTCTGGGTTCAGGAAAGAAAGAACGTTGTCTGTATAGATCTAACAAATATTAACAATCCCCAATACCAAGCTGGAAAGTTCAGCTCTTCAGACTACTCATTTTGTGGCCTCAGGCAAGTTTTTTCACCTCTCTGCTTTTGTTTGCCCATCTGCAAAATACGTGATAACATCACCTTAGTTTGCAGATCACAGAGATTACAAAGGATTCCATGCAGAAGTCTACAGACAGAAAGCCAACCTGTAACTTCACACACGAGAGGATATACAACTTAACAAAAGGAAACAAAAGGCCAACAGGATTAATTGCCAGGAAGAGGTGTCAGACTCCGAACTAAAATTATTATACCATCCTCACCACCCAACCTATATCCATTCTTTGGCTAAAGTATATGTTGCTTGTTATATAGTATAGGTCTAACATTACCTACTTTTCCCACTAAAACTGCAAAGTCTTGACTAATTTGGACCTGGAAGCTTTAAGTACGAAACTGGCTCCAGTGCTGCACCCATCAGATGAAAAGTGGTGCTACATTTGTTTTAAGTAGTTAACCTTTCCCTTCATTTAAAAGAACAATTGCTTAAAAAAATTATACATTCTTACCTGCAATACATCATCTCTCTGATCATTAAAATACACAAATTCCTTTCCAACACTCTTACCAGATATATAACAGAAATCAAAGTTAGCCCTATACTATCTCTTCTTCCCAACATACCTTATTCTTGATCCCCTCATAATGCGTTCTCTTTCTCTCACTAACTTGCTTGCCTGTGATTTCCTTCCTTAACTGTTATCCTCTGCTTCTGCTTTGGATTTTGTGCAGCAGGTTATCTCTGAATGTGATTTATCTGAGAACTCAGGTTATATGGACTTTCAAGGAAAAGAATGGGATGTGAGTTTTTGGAAGGGTAGGTAATTGCATTAAAAAGAAATCAAGTTTGAGGAGTTCTATTATTCACTCAAGACTTCTCTGTCAAGAAAAAAAAAGAAGGCACAAACTTTTACAACATGACATTCCTGAAGATGCATGATAAATGGAAAAACATTACTCCTTTAAAATTTTTGGGCCAACCTTATACTAAAGTATTCTAATCTCTAATTTTGAAGAACTCATGGGCATTAATAACAAAGCTAAGAAGTCAAAGAGATCATCTAAAATACTGAAATAGGAAGTTTGGTTACTGGAGGAATCATACGCTCCTTTAAACCTCAAATAGTTACAAATAAAGTGGTATAAAAACAGTGCCCTCTTTCAGCAGTATTATATTATTAACAGAAAAATCCTCAGTATCCTTTTCCTTCAATTCAGTGTACCCTTCAGACCACCAAAACCCTTTCCACTCCTAGCCAAGACATCCTTCAATGTGGCAGTTGTGGGCAGCAGACCTTTCAAGGGCTGCATATTGAAGGGAAAATATTTTGTCACATAACTTCAAATTCTTATGCACATTGAAATGACCTGTCTTCCTGCTTTCTGTATCTCTTCATATCATCCACAGTGACCAAGTCTTTCTAAAGAGAACGTGGCCTACACTGTTCTCAAAATGTTGCAGTGACACATTCTCATCTGTTAAGGCAACAAGAATTTTGTCAATTTAACCACTGGAATGGAGGAATTAGTGTTAAGTGTAATAGTGATTTACTACAACCAAAGTATCAGCACCTTATTCTTCTGAAGGAGTACTTACATAGATAGTATGGCCTGGTGAGCCAGGTATACTGGAACCTGGTCTGGAATAAATACTTTCTGATGATGTTCTTGTAGGCTGAAAAACAAACAGGGTAATTTCTCAGAGATACTTGAAGCCATTGGATTACTTGGATGTTAAATGAAGGCACCTTAATACATGATTATAAACAATAATTAGAAATAAATAATAATTAATAATTAGAAATATATAATTAGAAATAATAGTATTCAGAAAAAAATCAATACAAACACATGTGTTCCAGCAAATGCCACAATCTTTTCAAGCAGATAGGCTTTTTTGCAGGGGAAGGAGTGTTGTGAGAGGTAAAGGAGATATTATTATAGCATACAGTGTAAAAGACTGACAACTATAACGAACAAAACAACACCTGCCAGATACACTGCAGGGAATCATACAAACTACTGCTCAGATACTCCTGCTGGGGATTTTATCAAAATGTTAGTTCATAAACAGCTAGAGGTATCAGTGGTAGTCCAGGCAAAACTGTTGAGTGGAGCACAGCACACACATTATCGCCTTCCAGATATTCAATCTTAGTGACTGGATTTCCATAAATGCAGAACTGAGTTCTGCCTCACTGGTCACAAATCCTGGACTTTGAACTGTTCCCTATGTCCGTAGCACAATTTAGATGCAAGACCAAAGCTACAATGTTGGTTGAAATTTCATGATTCTCCTCACTTCTCCGGAGTCTTGCTGTTTAATGACACTGTCCTGCAACCTGAAATTCATGAGAACTCTCAGGCTTTTACAGAGTGACAGCTCTTACACATTTATCAGATTTTCCAACACATCACAAGTGGAATTATAGAATCAAAG
>JAVCKT010008258.1:30206-62897 GCA_032273925.1 Rhynchotus rufescens
GCTGGGCCTGTTCAGCCTGGAGAAGAGAAGGCTGAGGGGGGACCTGATCACTGTCTATAAATACCTCAAGGGAGGCACTGAGGAGGAGGGGGCGGCCTCTTTTCAGTGGTGGCCAGCGATAGGACTAGAGGAAATGGCCACAAACTGAGGCACCAAAAGTCCCACAGGAACTTAAGGAAAAACTTCTTGACAGTGAGGGTGACAGAGCCCTGGAATAGGCTGCCCAGAGAGGTTGTGGAGTCTCCTTCTCTGGAGATCTTTAAAACCCACTTGGATGCAGCCCTGTGCTCCGTGCTCTAGGTGACCCTGCATGAGCAGGGGGGTTGGACTAGATGACTTCTGGGGTCCCTTCCAACCTTAAGCATTCTATGATTCTATGATTCAAAGGAAAGCATAGGCGTTTGCCTTTATATCAGCTGTGCCAAGAGGTCACCCCAATGTCTGGCAAGTTCTACCTCAGAATTTAATAAAATTGTTGCAACAGTTTGTGCTCACACGTGCATACTTCAGAAACACACTCTCTCTAACCAATATATAAAAACGTGTACTGCATAGCCTTGTGAACCATTTTTCAAGAGGAAGAGGAAAAAAGGAAATATATCCAAGCTCTGGCTCTGATTGAGGTAAGCCCTAAAAAACACATTGCTCACAGTGCTGAGAAGCATCTTTACTCATGTGCTATTTCATAATCAGGCAGCAAGGAAAATAAAAATACCACCAGAATCTGGTGAATTCTGCACATCTCCAATGACAATTTTACCATTTCCAAAATCAACATTTTGGACGCAAACAACTGACCTTATGTGAAGACAAACAAACCCTTTGCTAATACCTCTAACTTCCACAACAGCATAAAAAAATTAAGGGGAAACAACAAAAAGCATAAAAGCACTTTGTAACTCTGTAGTCTAATACTTTATGAGTGGCCCTACAAATTCAGAAAGGGGATGGTTATAAAGCCAGGGGCAAGATGTGTCTCTTCAATCTTCTACAATTCCACTCAGATTAGGTCAGAAATAAATTCACATGCCAATGACCCACAAAAGGAATTTCGAGTCTGTCTGCACCACTAAGTGTCAAAGATAAACTAAAAAGAAAATTCATTCCTTTCTAGACACCTGGAGAGCTGTGTCTTCTTAATGGATTGGCCAAAGAGGCAAGGGAAACCAGTGCTGCCTATGTCAAACACCTAGATTTTGTGAACAATACATAATGCTTACAATGCCCTTCAAAAAGCCCATTGAAAGACTTTCATAATTATTGGTAGGTAAAATTAAAACATAAAATAGTTAAGCAATTGATTATCTGTTACTGAAACAAATAGGATGCCGTGACTGAGATTGGCAGTAGGCTTTGTGGCTTGTCAGACTGAAGGGGCCACAATTTCATTGGAAGGGAACCTGCAAGACACTTGCCTCCACTTTCCACACCAAAATAATGAGCTTTTCACTGCCTTTTCTGATGTGAGCGCATAAGAGCTACAGGTGACTTTGCTTTCCTAATTATCCCTGTAAAACACTTTTATGGGTTGGATTTCTTTGGTATTGTCTGGCATTTAAATAATACTTCTCAGTTTCTTTTCATCTCTTCAGTCTGTATTATTAGATTAGATGAGGATCTTTATGGACTCTTCATCTCTCTAGCTTCTCTCACCACCTTTAGACATAATCCACAACAATGTACTAGGCAAGGGAGCTACTGATTACAACCCTATCACCATCAATACCATGTCCATAGAGAGAAAACATCAACACAACACACTGGCCAGGGAGTGCAGTTTGAGAATACTGGTTCTGCTGTGCCTAAGTAGACACACGCATGAAAGGGCTGCTCAGCAAACAGCATTTGCCTTCAGGTTTACCAAATACACAGCTTTGGAAAGTGAGAGAAAATTCTAACCTGCAGCCTGAGAAAGGGAGAAAGAAATCAAGTCAAGCAGGATGAAGAAGCTGTGAAACATCCAAAGAGGTAAGATGTGTTTGGTACCCTCCTCACTTTGGACTGCCCTGCTTAGATGCTTTTGCTAGATGAGTCTGTACCTGGAAATATTCCTTGCTAAAATTTGAAGCACTATCGATAACTTGGAAGTGGAAGGTTTCCCCCCAAAATTGGAAGGATACTCTCTTTAACGTGATGAGTTTGTTCTGCTTCTTCAGCAATGCAGACACATCAAACTTCCCTGGGTGTTACAGACTATTCGACCCGAGTGTCCCTTGTACACCTGAAGATATTTTAATGTTATGAAGAATAATCATTATATGACTCTCATCCTCTTTGCTCTGAAACAAACAGCTTCTCCCGTATCAAAAATCAAAGCTTACATTTAAAAGGCCATTTAACACGTTGCTATAATTGTCTTATTTCACATTGTTTTCTTTAGGAAATCTACAACTTTCAGTGGATGCTTATGAAGACGAGGAGCATTTGGGAAAAGAAAACAGATTATTAATAGACAGTAGAGCATATCCTCAGACTTTCCTCAGTGAACACTGCTGAACCCAAGCATGTCTTCATGGGTCCATCACAGGACTGAGGCATAAACATCAACCAGCGCACAAAAAGTTGGGATTATTCCTATTATACAAAGACATAAAGTCAAACTGAGGTGAGAAGCATCTGACTGTCTAATCAGAACTAATTCTGACCATCTAAACTGAAGCAACGTAATATTTTTGATTGTACTCCTTTCTCAACAGCAGGAACAGCGACCGTATTTCTAACCATGACACTAGACATAGTTAATGCTTGCTCAGTGGACAGCTAATAGATCTGAGGGTTACTTCTGTTTCAATCAGATCACCCAGAAACGTTTGCTGCAGTTACCTCCTCACTGATGAAAATTAACTCTGCAGCAATGTCAGTGTGTGAACATACCAAGAGGTGGCACTGGAAGGACAGAGTTTGGAAGACGTCAGGCAAACTTCTCCCCCAGGAAAAGTTGGTGGGAATCAGCCGTTTACAGAAAACCCATGGAAATGCACATAATTCGTCTGTTTTAACACATAAATATAGGCAGGGTTTCCACCTATTTCTGTAAGTTCATTACACCAAATCTACTCACACAAATAAGAACACACACATTCAAAAAAAGTGTGTTTTTTTCAATATTAAGGTGATTGTAAGTTAGCTTAGATCACATTTTTCACCAGAAAATTGTTTTTTTAAAAACACTACTGACCATATAGTGTGTAGCCATGCATATGTACATTTAACTAAAATATTTCAAAATGTACCATGAATATGTAAGTAAATTTTATCAAAGTGTTATCTGAATTATATCCTAGATGCTTTCCCAATGAAACATTTTGATACTATGAGTAACCTCATTGATCAATGGTCCTGAATCAACTTAGTGGATATCTGTACTTAGTGGTACATTTCAAAACCCAGCTCTTCTTTCTGGCTAGTGGATAACATTTTTTTTTAATATGAAATTTCTACTAAATTTTAAGTACATTTTAAGTACACATTTTAAATACAATGGCAGAGTTTATATAATTCTATTGTATTCAACACCTAAAGTTACACGTTTAAGCTGGTATTATTGCCATTGAACAACAAGTTTGGTGTTCCTCTTTTTTTTTTTTCTTCCCTGAACTTCCAATGGACCTTGAGACCCACAGCAAAAAGATTAGATGCTTCATGAATATTTTCATGGTAAGCAGACAAAAACTCTTATTTCTTCAGCCTTTATTAAGGGAGCAAAAGCTGCGAAACAAGTTGAACTCACCAATTTGTTCCAACAAAATGTTATCAGAGTCTGTCACATTTCAATTACCTATGTAATCAAATCAAATGAAAATCATACAGCATTCAAAATACCTCTAATGTTCCGAGTCAAAATATATTCTTTATAGAGAGAGGCAACTCACATCACCACGCTTCAAATTGATTACCACAAACTGTACCTATAATTAGATATAACTAATGCAATTTAAGGAAGAGAAAACTAATATTTGAAACTAAACACTGTAAGTAATCTTGTTGCCTTCCAGTCAGTTTCCATGCAGAAAATGTACTGTCTCCCTAACTTATTATTAGAATCATCAGCATCTTCATCTATTCTCAGGACATAACTATATTTTTAAGGTAGTATTTCCCAACCATATTTCAAACAGCAACAAACTTCCTGGATTTTTACTGAGAAAAAGCACAAATTTCCTCTATTTCTGCTACAGAAGATTGAACCAGAATAGGTAGACTAGGATGAACTAGATGATGTTCACCAGTTAAACGTTTGGCCTTTCATAATAATGAATAAAAAAGTAATAATAACTACATAATTTTCTTCTTGTACATTTACCATTCCCTCGCTCTGTCAGGAAAAAATTATGCTGCAACTTTTGCCACTGCCTCCTGCCACTTCCCATGGGCTCCTCTCATAACCCAAAGAGACAAAGTAAGTGGAGCTACCTTCAACTGAAGGCCCCCAAAGCAGCCCCAAGGCAAAATTTCAGCAAAAACATAAGCAGTCCATGTACTGTAGTCCATGTACCAACTGTTGCTCAATCCTGTGTACTCCAAGACATAATTTTTTTCCAATGTCCTGGGAGAGTCGTATTTGGTTTTTTATCTATTGATAACATGGTTTTATCTCACTTATTGCTACAAAATAGTAAGAATATGTGCTTTCCCACATACTAGAAATTATGGATTACCTTTCCCAATTACTAGAAATTATGGATTACCTCCATATGGATTATGCATTACCTAGAAATTATGGCAGTGGGCCATAAAGAAGTGACATAAGTGACATCACAGCAAGCTACAAGTAACAGGTCAGGCAGGAACTGGTAGGACTTGTCCTTTAGACTTGCATAGGGGAACCCTTACTGGGACTAAAACTTAGGGCTAGATTGACAAGACTAAAACACAGAATAGTAGGTTATCACAACAAAAATGAAAAAAATCCTATGATGTCAGCACAGGAAGAGGTCTCTTTTCCGGAATTAGGTTCAGTAGCTCAGGAACATTGCAAACCTCTGTTGCAATCCTCCAAATAAGTTGCTATGCTGTCACATTCCCTGTTAGCTGGAGGCTCCAAGGTACTGCTGTTTCCAAGGTGATCTGTGAGATGAAGGCCTCATATGAGAAATAGGCATGCCAGTCATTTAAACTTGCTTTATTTACCCCAGTTTTCAAGCCCTGAACATACAAGCCCATTGCACGTTGATACTTCACACTGAGTATGATTCACTCACCTCTAAGGAAATGGCCTGAGACCACCCACTGCTTCCACAAAGATCATGGAACAGCCTCTCAAAGCAAATAGCTTGCAAGCATGGCTAATTGAAGCTTGTGACATCACACTGATGCTTTTTGACGCGGCAGCCGCATTTTGATCCATTTTCATTCCTCAATCTTCATTTTACACACCAACAAACACACAAACATCAAGGCATGGAAGAGGAAATTACACATGGGTACCCCCTCAACAAATAGCGAAGAACTCTTTTGAAGGAAGAGAAGGCACGGTGAAGCTTTCTTTAAAAGCTAGCTCTACTACAGCCCCAAGAGAAAAAACGATGCTTTCTAATAATGTTTTTCTAATGCTTCCAAATTCCATGAATTTTAACAGAAAAAAAAAAAAAAAAACAAATAAAAGAATTCTCCTAACTTGACTTTTGTTACCCTTAATGTAATGTGCCTAGAAGACAACTCATTACAGAAGCAATCTGTATCTGTAGGCAGGGCAAATCATGCAATTACAACTATTGCTCTTTTGCATCCACATGGTCAGGTCCAACATTTAGGCAAGGGTATTTTCTGAAGCAAATACTTGACTATCCATAATGGGGAATCACATGGGAGTCAACTCCTAAAGACGTGCTTGGTCTTCTCCTGTCTCAAGGCATCCAGAAGTTGCACATTTGGTACAAGCTCCTGTTTCTACCACTAATCTACTCATTTTCCAAAGAGGAGACTAGATGAAAAACAGGAATACTTTTCTGAACAAGTAAGATTTGGCATCCATGAGGGCCAAAACATACCAGCAAGCATCAGAGAACAACAGGGTGCAATCACAGCTTTCCTGAGGGCAACAAGTCAGAGCTCATCGCTGTCAGGGTTAAGTAGCTGCTAGGCAAGGAGCTGATATCCCCAGGAAACCAGGATCTCATCATTCAGCTCTGTCAACAGTTGCTCTGCTGGACTGAGTTCAATTCCGCAGACAGCAAGATCAGGAATATAAATGCTTGTGTCATGTATGTGCATCCCTGAGCTGTTATAAGAACACCACAAATCCCAATTATCTTCCACCAAAAGAGAGAAAAGGCAATAAGGAAACAAATCAGCAATAAGCACATGCAAATCATTACAGAAATGACCACAGAAATTGGTCTGTGCAAAGAAGTCACAGATGTTTTTGAATAAGCTAATCTGCTTGGAAGAGAAGCCTGCTTACACTGTGGTACACAGAAACCAGGTGCTTTCAAAAATGTTATCCATCACGAATGCGTTTTCCTGGGGGACTGAATCATATCTTCAGTTCTATCATAAAAGCAACTTGACATCACATGCAAATGTGCAGAATATAACCAGAATGCTATGCAATAAGCAAATATACATGGAGAGAGATAGGGGGAAGCAGAAGTCTCCTCTAAGCCAAGGAAAATAAACTGGTAACAAACAAGAAAAAAAGAAATCCTAAAGACTAAAGGATCATTATCACTCCAGTATTTCATTTGGTGATCACGAAAATTCTCAGTTCCTGCAATTTTTCACCTTTTAATACACTTTGCCACCCATTTGAACAGATTAACCTTAACCTAAGTCAAGGTAACCACTAAAGAATGCAGCCTGCTATTTGGGATTATATGCAAAGAAAAGACAGATGTAGAGAAACCAGCAGTACAGATTTATAGTTCCCATGTGGATTCTCAACAGATGATATTGAGTTTTAGTGGACACACCATTGGTTTGTTAATACTAGCACTCATAAAATCTTTGCAGAGGCTACATATAAGCCTGGACAGCATGAGATAAATGCTGTCTTGCCCTGCTTCAGCATCTTGGAAAATCAGATGTTTCCTGTATGATGTTCTTTTTAATGATTACTTTGTTGGAGGCTTAAGTTCATATTTTGTTTTCCTGCCACTGTCCTTCACCTCTAGTATTCTGACACTCTGCACTGTCAAGAGTCATTGTGTAACAGCCCTCAAACTTGTCTGTCAAAATACTGAAAAAATTTCCTTCTGTTTATCATCTCTGCTGAATATTTGCAATAAAACTGCTTCTAAATTCAATGTTTGTGTTTATGAGGTTGTAGCATTAGCTAGAGCTCACAGCACAACCCCAGTGATGTTACATACTATGATGCAAATGCAGAAGAAATCTAGGGCTTACTATAAGCAACTCTTTACTATGTAACTCAGGAACAGACATTCTTTTCTCTCACTCTCTCCCGCTTTGAGACAGTTCATTAAAAAAGCATCAGAAATTGCGTGCTCTTTTTGTGATGGATTTTGTGCTCACAGAAAGTGACAGACAGTGCTAGTAGCTGCTGTTTAGTCTCTTGGATATCCGTCTGCCCAAGAAACCATCCCAATTCCCAGTCCACCAGTCAGGTTCATAAGCTGTGCTGTAGCCAGCTGCATTAAAGGGAAACAATCTCAACACTGCAAGTGTTCATCGCCACAAAATACCATCTCCAACACATGGGCATTGGTGCTTTTAATAAGTTCTTCTCCATCTCCTTGGCCAAAGGGTTTAAATAGGTGCTTCTTATGGTCCACCATCAGACAAAATATAGACCACCAAATTGTTTGTCATATAGTAACTGCCAAAAGAGAAAGCTCTGGCACAATGCTGTTCAACAGTGACCTACCAATAAGCAGTTCTTAAGGAAAACAAAACACCTCTACTTCATTCCCTTGGAATTCCGACAACTGTGCAGCCATGCCTCCATCTGAAACACTAGCCTTAGGAAGAGGATTCTCGGTTGAATTTCACCAGACACATCATGGTAAGAGGAAATAAATAGGATCATCCTAAATTCACACAGGAATAACAGGGAGTAGAATACAACTTTGTCATTGTACCTGGGTTCTTTCTTCTAATCCACTGTGGAACATCTCAGGGGCACAACTGGGAAATCCCACACTTTCCTCTTGTTTGACAAGACTAGCTAGTTGAAGAAAATAGAACTACAAATTCTAAAGAGAAAATTCCACCTTCTCCACTTCAAAACCACTGTGATCACACCTGGATTGATTATTACCACGGCAGAGAGAGTAAATAGAAATCATTTCACATGAACAAGCCTATGTGCATATGGAAAAAAAGAGGTAGAGGACAGAAAGAGCATCTCATTTTAGTTTTCCAAACATCTCTCATAGACTAGTTCATAACCATGATAGCATTAAGTATGTCTACATGAAGTAAAACATTTATTAAAGTTCAGACAAGTAGGAGGGAAGAAAGAGGACAAAGGAAATAATATAGTTTTTATTTAACTGAAATTTATTTATTATTATTTACTGATATTTGATTTCAATGATCAGTTTAGAGCAACTAGCTTAGTCCATCCACTTGAGCAGTGACAAGTAAAATAAAATGCATAAATATTTGTTAAGCCAAAGAGAAAGAACAAAAATATCTAACTGGGTGCTGCAAGGCACTTGCCCTCTTCCAGTGAAGGCTTATTTAGTCATGGCCATCAACATCACAAGGCCAGATCGAAAACCTTTCTATCCTAGCTCAAAACACAGTAAATTCCTTGCTGCTCCCATCTCAATGACAGCAGTGCAATTACTGGAGGTGAGGTTATCTGGCAGGTCACTGCCACTGCAAGAGCTAACCACACAGTGAGGCCAAATACATTTGACAGACCTAACCATCAACAACTGAGAGATACATACAAGCTTGTTTCCAACCAGTCTCAATCAATAGTTCCTAATTCTGCCCATCTGGTTGTACTCATGGTGATGGACATACTTTCCAGTTACTGTGGCAAAGAATTTGTCAAAATCACCTGGACAAGCTGAAGATTAGTCACGCATTACAAGCAACCACTCAGCTGCCTGACGTTCACACGCTGTATGACTTATATTGGAGAAACGCTTTAATGGGACCTGGCCCTAAACTGCAGCCTGGGCCACAAATGTTCTTGCAAAATATACCTAGAATTTACTGCCTCCTGGAAAAGTCTATAAATTAAATCAGTTTATATTTATATGTCTCTTTGCAAGTAGAAGGTGGTTGCATGGACCTCCCAAGTCATCAATTCCAATCATCTACCATCGTAAACAGAGTGATATACAATCTTTCATATTAAGAGATTTTAGCTCAATTTAAAAGCAATCTGGTGATCCTTTTGCTCTGCCACACACACCCTGGGAAGCTGTTCCAGAGATTCACTCCACTACTATACCAATCTTTCTCTTATTTCCAGTCCAAATTAAATTCACAATCAGTCATGGTAATTTTTTCCCTCTGTTTTCAGGTAGCTTAAGTAGTTCAGTTCTTTCCCTAGCATTTAATCCCATCTATTTAGAGACAGGCCTATTCTATTTCTAACCATATTTTTATGTAAAGCAAAGCTCTAGCTTCCGATCATAAGCAAGTCTCCCCCTTCCTTCTCTTTGCTCTCATTCTTGAATCTTCTCTGATCATTAAAAAAAGATTTTTTGTTCACATTCCTATTGTTCTCCAACTGGACAACATGTAACTGTATTGTTTATTAAATAACAATATGATTCACCTGAAAAAAAAAAACCAGCAAGTCTATGTATGTATTGTAGTCTGAGTGATTCTTAGTTATTTCTGACGATCCTTCATTTCACCTGACCTTTCCATATATGCTTTGGTACAGGATTTAAAGTACTATCCTTCATCAAAGCTTTCCATGTCAAAAATAAATGGGATTCAATAGCACAAAATGCCTAGTGAATATCACACTACCTCGGACATTTTACTTTGGAATTAAATCTATTCAGATAGACTTGGTTGAGGCTTTTAGATAGGAAAGGAGGAAAAGGCTGTGTCTTTGTAGAAGAGGACATAACTTTTTACTGTAGCATTTTCCACCGAAACTCCCTGTATCTGGATGATCCTGCTGAATCTTATCCCATAGCTGGGTTTCTGCATCAAGGAAACTGTGTTCACAGTGCTTTTAAACTTTGTGAATCCATAAAAATAGAGTATGAAGTCGATGACGGCCTTTGGTAAGTTTTCTGAGATAAAATGTAATTTTTCAATCTGAAAGGCTTTCCATAATCCTTTAAACCACTGCACCAACATACCACAGTCCAAATAATACCTAAAACACAAGGAAAGCATATTTAACAGAAGTCAAGGCACTCCTTGGCACATCAAGACATAAAATTATATTTATCTGGAGTTATGGAGAGTACAATTTCACAGATCTATGGGCTACACATCACAGTGTACTGCTGTGTTTGCCGAACTAGGATCATTTTGATGATAACAGTGCCAGTGAGGAACAGGACTGAAGAGGAGCCCAAACAGGACTTAAAACACTCCCATTCAGATCTCATCCACAAGAGGAAGCACAGAGATAGAAGGCATCTCCACGGGTCACTATTCCCACCTCCTACAAGGCCAGCAGTAGAAAGGTTTATTTGCTTGAACACTTCATTGTGGAAACAAACTGTTTTTAGAAAGATCACATGGCTGAGCAGTTAAGAAGAAGGTGCCTCTGCCTTGACCTGGCAATCAAGTGGAGAATGGACCCCTCTGTTCCGTGCGGAGCAACTTCCCTCAAGCTCTGTAGGGATGATGGAAAGAAAAGGATTTTTCTTAGAGAGGTAGAGGGGACTGCTCAGATTGCATGCAGCTCTGAAAGCAATGGGAACCTGCTAAATTAAAGAGTAAGACTGGAAAAAAAAATTAAGTTTGTTGCTGAGGTTTGTTTCTGAGACTCTATTTAAAGGTGATTTCACTCAGCAGATCTAAGCATTCCTTCTTTAAAGGCTTACCTTGTCCTAGTGCACTGTTTTGTCCTTCAAAAAAAAAAAATCCATAGAGACCAGAAATCTTCACATTTACTTTTCTTATGCTCTCCTCAAAGGAAAAGAGAGAGAGGGCAGGCTCCGGCCAAGGTATAGACAGAATAAAATAGAGTAGGCTATCCCTGGTGGTTTGTCTAGTACCATGTTTTAACACTTCCATGAGAACTTCACAGCCACATCAGGCATTTTTCCAAAGCTTGAAGTTAAACAGCCTTTCCTAGAAACAAGTTTAGGTCTCTATTGCTTCCAATTAAATTAACTGCTTCTTGATTTACCTCAAAGGGAGCCAAAAGACAATATTGTTCACTGCTTTATTTTATGTGCTCTCTTTATTCACTAGAAGAGATCTCATTTTTATATTGCCAGTCATTCTCTTAAAGATAGCATTGAGTATGATTTAGAGCTTAACCATTCTTTTTGGTAAAAATGAGGGACATACCTAGCAACTCCCTCCCCAGTGTGTGGACACCTACCTGGAGTGCTGACTGGAAAGCCTAAACCACCAACCCAGTTGATAAATAATTATTATCTTTCTTGTTTAATATAATACTGCTATTAATGCATTCAATAATATTATCTGCTGCCTTTCCTGCAGTAGCATCAAGTAGCATTGTTGATTTTATTATGTATTGTAATACATCAAAGAGGGATTTCTCACAAGTTTTGAAGCTGGAATTCCAACAGATCACACATAAAGTGAAATCAAATCACTGGACACCTTCAGGTTAAAAGGAATACCCTCTCTTTGGTCTCTGACTATCATTTTACACCATTCATTACTTTGCAAAAGCAAGAAATACACTCCAAAGGGGTACAGACAAATTTAGGGCAAGAACCAGTGGTTTTTAAGCCTGATGACTGGAGGCATCTTCCAGCGAGAAGTCCCATAGCTGGCAATTACTGCAAGCCCATCCAAGGCTGCCTGTTTCTTGCTTCTTGTCAGCTTCAGTCCCAGTGAAACATGATCCTGGACTACCAGATAATTTCATCTAACCCAGTTTCTCATGTCTGCCATATGCTTATGCAATGCATGGAAGCAGATCTCAGGAAACATGTGTTCACCAATATGGAAATCTGTTCTCTAAACACAGCTTACCTACCTGCCTGAATAGAAACCATAGCTTCACAACACTCATACTTGCAATTTAATTAGCTCCCTGCAATTTCTTCTCCTTCTTTCTTGCTGCAGGATTTGATTTAAAGAACAATTGAGGTGACTGTGTGAAAGAGCAGGCAGTCACACTAGAGACAGGCTAGCTTCATTTATTCTGTTGAGAGCAAATAAATTTGTTGGGAATCTGTCAAGTGTTGAAAAATTGTCCACAACAGTTTTCTCCTTATTCTCAAGACTGCATCACTCATTTGATTTATATTTCTAAAACCATCTAGATTTCTTTCTAAAATCAATGAGATTTTTAAAAATATCAACAAGAAGCACATTCTTTATTTAGAGATAAAAAACATAATACATGAATTTGATCCAAGTAGTATCAGTTTTCTGTGACAAGCTAGATTCAGTAATTTGAAGACTCAGGCCTGACTGGCCATCCATCAGAGCTAGATAAACTCCTAGAAAACAGCTCTGTCCTAAGTCCAGGCCAAAATTATATTACTCCAATGAGAATCCAGCAATTGGATCTCCTCTGAAGGAGAATACACAGATTCCAGCACTCTCAGGCTCCCTCTTTCACCACAGCCAAAGAGGCAGGTTGCTCAGAGGGAAGGGCTATTATAGACCCATAGGAGACCTCTCTCCAGTTACTACCTTCCCAACTCCAACCTCCCAGAAAGGAAGACTTGCCAACAGCCAAAGCACACATCTATCAAGTCTTGGACCAGGATTTCAAGTGGTTGAGCAATATCCTTTGTCAAAATAGAGTCTTATCCTGCTGTACCCCTTCCAGCATCAACAACTCTTCATGAACATCTCCTACATACACTTTTATTGACTTATATTGGGATAATGTGTCAAAAAGACCAAGGACTCACTTATTTTAGGGCAAACTTAACAAAGTCATCAGAACTTTTAGAAGTTCATGAGGACAGCCAGATGATACAAAAGTCAGAGTTTTCAAATGCTGTAGATTTTCTGACAGAGAATTAATATAGAGTTGTTCACTCCTTGGCTATTCAGTTATCACTTGCTGACAGTCTTCCATCCAAAATCCAAAGAATTTGCCAGAATGCTCCTAAGAAATCCATGGCAAAATAAAGACAAATTCCAGTATCTCAGGGAAAGGCTGTAACCACTAGGCCATCTTTCAAAGAAACTCAACTGTATTACATTTAACTCAGATATAGTATGTGGAAAATTCACACCCTGGATCCTGTCTATAAATGAATACTGCTTGACCAGGATGTTCTCTGCACATTGCACAAGGCACGTAAGCCCAACTCAAGTGACAGCAGTCCCACTTTCTGAAGCCTGTTTACTTTCACTGTAAAGAAAATACATTCATAGATAGAAGGCTTAATTTATGAGGCCTGATTTATATTGATTAAAAAATTTGCAGGTGCTGTGCATATTCCTCAAAATGAAAACATAAAACAAGGCTCAAACTTCAGTTGGTATTTACGGAATGAATTTGGACACATTAGCATTTATCAGTTAAAAAGGGAAATGTCACACTTTAGCAAAAAAATAGGGGGCATGTCATTAAAATCAAACTCTCAGTATGGCCTCTCAACCACAGATTTAGCAATAAAGATAGGCAAGAATCACAAGGCACTTATAGTCATTGTCCTCACTGTGCAGTAAGGTTAACCAAAACATGAAAACAGGCCTGTCCCAAGACCATGATCTAGGTCTCAGTCCCCCAGATACAGCATCTGAGGGAAGTTTTTCCAATGTTCTTTACTACAGACTTGGGCCCTCTCCCAATGTTCTTTACTATAGACTTGGGCACATCTCTGAAAAAGAAATAAAAGTGCAGGTGTGTATTTTTATGTAGCCAAAAAGGATGCACAGAAGATCCACAATTTCAACATATGAGCTCTGCCTACCACGGTTTGCAGCGTGCTATTGTATAGTACTGGTATATAGCAAAGCTTACAGAGCTGGATCTTAAGGATAGGACACAAGACATAGTCCTCACTGGTCTCCGCTATTTGATTTAAGTGCTTGTGTTTCACATGGGGCTGTGCCTAAAAGTAGGATAGGCTGCTGCAGGAGCTCCTAGACCATAATGGACAGAGAGCAGATCCATCTCCACATGGGACAGATCCTATCTCCACCGCACGTGTCTGAAGATGGCAAGTTAGCATTTGACACTTGCTCAGCACAGCAGGCAAGAGGACAAGAGAACAAAAGCCCAGCTCATTTTACAGATTTTAGGCCTTTCAGGTCACTTCAGCCTTGTATTGATCTTTGTTTAATTAAGACTGAATGGAGGGTGCTTTATATACAGAAACTCATTGTCCAAGATACTGCCATACAGAAGAGACACTTATCTATGGAAAGTGTAATTATCTTCACAACATATCCTCTAACAGGATTTCCTGAGGCATTACCATAGGTCAAAAAGTCTAACAGTAATACTTACAGCTAATATAGAAGTCCAAAACAGAAGCATGCCTTAGACTATCCAGAGCCATCAGTTTCAGGTTATTCTTATTGACAGGAAATAACCACATGAAAGATTTAAGCCATTTCAGCACTGTTTTAGCAGGAAGTGCATGAAATTCTTTGTTCATAGCAGATGCAGAAAGTCAAATGATAATTTTATCCATAATTCTTCTAATAGAAGGGGTTTTACTATTGCTGCTTAATATGTATGGTTCTCTCCAAACATCTTTTGTCTCCAATCTATTTCAGCCCTGATTAGCTTGCTTCCTTCAAGCTGATAACAGAAAGAACCAAAATTTTCCACTATTTTGTAGGAAGTAGATCTGAGATATTTGTAGGTTAAAAAAAAAAGCATGTAGAAGTTAAAAAAAAAAAAAAAAAAAAAAAAGAGAGAAAAGATCCTACCTCTGTGAATGCAATCTTAAGCATCAACAAGGCCTCAGGCAGAGTCATTTATAATCCCAGTCATGCCTGATCACTGATTGCTCCCAAGTTACGTGGCATACAGTGCACTTGATAACAAATTATCTCCCTCTGTCTCCTTGCCAGAAGAAAGATGTCACTAAATCAGTGTACAGTACATTTGCTCCGGCAAATACAATATTTGTGCCCTCAATAAATGTAGCCTCCTTGCCCAAGTTTTTGAATGGCTCTGAAACAGTTCTACCATCCATTCAACTGAATTAAAAAAAAAAAAAAATCAGTAGCAGGCTATAATTACATAACGAACAACAGCCATGTCTATAGGAATCGCATGATTAGATTTGAATTATTCAGCGACTGACGTATGGATAGAGCAGTATGCATTCCCAAAAGGTGCACACAGACTGCACTGCCAAGCGTGAATCTGATCAGAACCAGCCTGCTCAGTCACTGAACATTAACTCAACACACATATGGGTTCATCTAGGACTGGCTCTCGTGTACTGGAAAAAGCAGGCATGACTGTCTCCCTAGTTGACTGAATTAATTTCTCTTTGAAGTACAAGTGTAGGAGAGAAAACAAGATGTGCTTATTGTATACTATTGTATACTATTGTATACTATTGACATAGTAGCATCCATACTCATGGGGCAGGTTGATGGTTGATCTATCTGTAGCAGGCTGTACTGGTTCTTCAGTCTGAAGACTAAAGAACCTTTCCCCTTCAAACCTTGCAGAAAATAAACAAATAGAGAAGCAAAATCGAGTAGATTATACAAGACCACTAATCTTTGGCTACTGTTAAAAGTTGCAAGCAGGAAGCAGCAACTCAGGAGGATGAACGAAAGGGCATTACAAAGAAAACTTATCCTATGTTATTCACCTTCAGATGTCCACCATGTGAAAGATAAGTAGCTCATGGTAACATCTCCTGTCTGTCTTGGTAGTCAAACAAACAAGAAGGCATACCAATTCCTAAATGCTAAGGCTGGTTAGGGAAGGGAAGAGGGTCCTTCCTTCATCATGATGCCCTTAAAGAGAAACGAAAACTACCTTCACATGAAAGAGGAACTGTGTGGCAATTGTATTCAGTTTTCTAAAGGGCAGTTCAGGCCTGTATGCCAAAACAACTTTTCAATCTTTGCTTTTGCCCTAGACAGGGCAATTCAGCAAGATTCTGTGTTCTCCCATATTAATCAAATCTATGCTGCACCACACTTCCTTACATTTTGAGATCCTGGGAATAGACCTCCTAAATTTCTTCAGCTGTGGATATCACCATTCAAACCCTCTGAAGGCTGCCAAATTTATCTTGCAAAGATTTCACTGCTCACAGCTTCCATTCACCCTTTACTGCTCTAATTACATGGGCAGCCCTTATTCACTTAAGCAAAAATAAATTTTGGCTCACACTGATATACTGGTCTTTGAATTCTTGCATCTGAGGTGAGGCTGCAGCATTACAACGGTTTGAGGGGGAATAAAATCTGTGGCAAAGGCAAAAGCTAGAAAGCTATAATCTATATTGACACCTCAGATTGTCCCAAAAAGAACAAAATCTGAAGCACTATTTAGGTGATGTTGAAAGAAGAGTACACTCCAGACTACAGGTCAGACTAAGTGCTGCCCATAAAGGGTCCCCTTGCAATAAAGCATCCAAATCATTAGTTTGAATGGGTTGGCTTCCCACTACTGCACAGATGTTTCTGTTATTGCAGAATACAAGAGGAAGCATAGGCTATCTTGTGTTTGTAATGGCTTTTAAAAGTCCAGAGATAAATTACAAAGCAGATGCTTTTACTGAAGAAAGATTCACAATCTATACAATACTGGGAGCTGGGGACAGAGCAAGTGATCAAGCAAATAAAGCAAATTCCTCACAGAAAGAGCTTCTAGAAACGTCCTTTCCAAGGGAATAGTAAAGACATCTTTGAAATTACAGAAGTCAAGGCCCTTTAATGTATGAAGGCTCCAAACAGAAAAATTCTGCACTATTTGCTGCCTAGAAAAAGTCACAAACATGACCTCAAAGGTGAAATTCTAAATATTTTTCACAAAAGTACTGTCTCTGCAGAGTATACTCAGAGTCATAGTATACAACCTGCCTGCTTTGCATCCTTCATTGAATACTAGATTTATTCATTTCTACCATTATCTAGAGACAGATCAGCTTCCAAAAAACCAGTGGTGTAAGGCTACCTACTAGGTCATAACATAAAGAAAACAACATTAAGAGAATACGGTTTTCTTCTTACGACACCACAGATTTCTTCTGGAGATACTGACCCTGTACTATGAGGGTGGACAGGCTCTTATCATCTCTGCTCAAAGAGATCTGAAACAGTCAATTAATGAATGAACTTTTGGTGGTCAGATCATAGGGGAAGGCATGGAATGTATCTAGAAAACAAAAACCATAAGAGATAAGAATGAAGAAATAAAATGAAACCATAATTCCTGTACTTGGTGTTGCAGCATGCAGCAATCTCAACTACCTGATTGTCAACATAACAGCAAAAGCATAAATTGTCCTTATTTCAGGTTTCATCTCCTTGAAAATCTTTAGTTCCTCAGAACTAAGACCACCCTCTGGGTAACCCATGTGACTGCCACTAAGCTCCTGTGCTACCTTGGGAAAATCACTTCCATGATCTGCATCTAGCTGGTTCAGTTTCCTTCCACTGGGTGAAGGCCATCTTACCATGATCTACACCACTGGACTCTCTAGCTGCTGCTCTAATATATTGATACACAACAAGAGTAACCCGGCTGTTTCAAGGGCATCAGCCTCGCAAGAAGCAGTTCTTGAGAAGAGTTCCAACCCCTTAGCAAGTATTGACTGTCCCCAGTCAGCGAGCTTTGTCAACCGCTTCATTTCGTTAGCACAGCCAAGCAGCTTGATCACTCCAAGCCGTGGTGCGTGGAGTAATGGGGTGACTTTGCCATGTTGTTGCCCAAAAAGGCCCTTTAGGCTTCAAACAGTGGGAAGTTGCAAAGCATGAACACAAAGTTAATTAGCTGTGTCTATCTCAATATAAGACCAATTGGAAAATGTGTTTCTTGAAGCTGTAGCATTCCATACATCTAGCATCCTTTTTCCTCTCAATGCAGTCTATAAACTTCCTTAGCTTTTGCACAGAACTCTCAGTTTTGCTTCAGCTAATATGTACCAGACATCTCATTTCTCATGTCTGCCTTTCTCCCTCAGACATGCCTAGTTTCTCATATTCCTTAGCTTTCCTTGCATGCTTAAGTTAACTGCACCCCAGTGCTGAACTCTCTACAGTGTGCCATGAAATTGAACACCAAGAGAAAAACAGTTAGTCCAAGACCTATTCAAAATATTAAACACAGTCTGAGTGCTATTTGAAGTAATATTTTCCTCTCAGCCTGATCATCAAAGCACACAGGTATCTTTCAGTGACGAGTTTACACTTCTTTTGCATTAAGAAGCCTGTGAAGAATCAGGTGCCCCAAATATGTATTCTTTCTGCAATTAAACTGGCAGTGCTCTGTTTACCCAGGAAATGAAAGATAACACTCGAAATCTCACTCTCACGATCATACAAATGATGAGCCAAAAATTCATACACTTCAAATTTTCTGAAGATAGTCAATTTCTGCCCTGGAAAGTAAATTTTGTGGAAGACAAAATTCAAAATTCGACCCAACTCCCCCACACACATTCTTTTTTTTTTTTTTTTTTTTTTTTTTTTTTTTTTTTTTTTTACAGAGAAAGAATCAATTGAAATTTGGAGAACTCTATTTCTATGTGAATATGGTTTATTTTCCCTCACTTTTATATACCAAACATTTCCCAGAGCTCTCATCATTTTGAGAATAGCACCAACTGACAGTGGAAACAGATACCGTTAGAAAGTTGGAATAGCTAACAATTTCTTTAGTGTTCAATTCAGATATGGTGAAGAGAGATAGTGCTGGCAGAGCAGGTATCTCTTTACATGTGCTTTTTTAATCACCTGAGCACTCAAACATGCAAGATGACTGCAACTGGCAGCAGCTCCCCTACAGAGAAACCAAAAAATTCCTTGGTACTCCTAGGAACTCTACCATGGACAGCACTATTACAACTTAGAAAGAAGTACTGCAATCTATTTTTGCTTAAATTTAAGAAACGAAGGAAGGAATGTAACCCCAAAACAGACAAGAAGCACAAAACAGAAAATTCAGTGTTAATCACTTGTCTTCTGCCACAGTAGCTCCATCAGTACAAACACACATCAATATACAATACATCCTGCGGATCCATTTCCAAACCAGAGAAATGCACTGAAAAAAGCACTAGCAACTAGATGAAGTAAATCGCGCTAAGAGGGTCAGAATAGACAAATTTATTTTCAAAAACTTTAAAGAGCTCAATAAAGAACATATGACCAGAAAGAAGGGTCCAAACCAGTAGAAGAGTAGGGAGATCACTTCTTTCTAGAAAAATCAGAGAAGCTTCAACCAAAGATGACAGTAAAGAGAAACCTCCAACCAACCTGTCATCTGACTCAACATGTTTTCCAGCAGCTCAGCAAGATGAGCTAGAGAAAAGTCTTGCACCCATAGATCAAACAACGTTACCACCAACCTAGCAAAGTCTTTGTCAGAGAGAACTGCTACAGTTTGGCCTCATCACCTCCTGTGCAATATTGCTAGGCACAAGGACAACAAAGTCATTGTAGTCCACAGCCCTATGCAGAAGAGAGCCAAAGGTGTACAAGGACAACTGGGACAACTCTTTTAGAAGGCAGCAGTTTGCTGGCTTGTGTTCAAGACTGATTTTCCCAAGTGCTTTGTTTAAGCCAAGGCCAACACTACAAGCTGAGCCCTTGCTGCTGAGCCAAGGTTAGATGCATATTCGATAGACAGCATGATATGTCTGGATCGTCACACATCCACCTCATTTTAAGCAGTCTTGAAAGCATTAAAGTCCCTAAGATCAAAAAGCCAGGTGCTCCAAAACACTATGAGATGCTGTCTTCCACCGGGAGCCAGAATTGTTATTTGCTGGTTGCTGCCTGGAGCACTGCAAGCACATTCTCATTTGAAGAGGGGCTTGAGGGATAAACATTTCCTGCATGAGATAGTCTAAGCCTATGGCCTCATGGACCCTACCAGCAACAGGCATTGCATTAGCTCAGCATGGAAAGGAGCTGAACGAAAAGTTGGTGGTTGAAACTAAACAGGGATAAATGCAGGTAAGAGAGGGATCCAAATTCTTGAGTCAATAATAAGGTTTATATATCCTCTGTGAAATAAGAATGCTTTTTCCAGACACTGAAAAATTTTCTAGAGCAAGAGAACCAACAGTCACTCCCATACAAACTGTGGGTTCAGAGTAAGAACAGAGACTGGTAAGGTTGTGAAGTCCACATAAGAATGACTGCTGAAAAAGGTGATTCATTAGCATCACTGATAAGACAGCAAGGTACCTAGATAGAGTCATATTCACAAAATTTTTTTTTTGGTGGATAAGGTGGGGAAGGTTGAATCTAGATAACATTATTTCCATTGCAGGTTTGTAACAGACAACAAAAAATAATGAGGATCTTGTTATCATACGAACACAAACTTTAGTAGTCATACAAATTGTGAGAGAAGTTATTTGCACTCAGTAGTTCT
Source organism: Rhynchotus rufescens (assembly GCA_032273925.1). NCBI lineage: Eukaryota > Metazoa > Chordata > Aves > Tinamiformes > Tinamidae > Rhynchotus > Rhynchotus rufescens. Next base: position 50,794 of record JAVCKT010008258.1, read on the forward strand.
AATAGAAAGCACTGAGGAGATCCAAGGTGAAGCAAAGCAGGACAGGGTGAGAGGATTAATCAAGTGAAATAGCAGAAAATGGGAAAATAATTAAACACTGTTGACTGGTGTCAGGTGAGCATTCCCTCAGCTACAAAGCCCTCCCAGTTTCATCTCCCCACTTCCACGTAGCCATTGCTAGAAAGCTGAATGTTTTGGAGTAGCATTTTGTGTATTTGAAACATCAGAATTTCCAGGGAAATGTAATTGTCTTCAACACTGGCAAATACAATGCAAAAAACTGTTCCAGAGATCTACACTGAGACCTCTCAAGTCCCTATTGATGAAAGTGCTTATCAGAGTGCCTTATCAAGCAGCTTGTTAAGTTTTACCTGTACCCCCATGTAACTGTAAAATTAGGCCTTCAGAACCCTGAAAGAAGAAAAGCTTTCCCATTTTTGTATATAAAATTGATGGCAAAAATCCATTCAGCATAAGGGCATCAAAGTAAGGAAGTAGTTTTTTGTTCTTTGTTTAGTTAGTTGCATTGGATTTTAAGAGGTTTTTAGGCTAGAGCTGATAGGATATTTGTTTGGTTGAAGTTCTTGCTTTGAAAACTTCCCTACATGGATGGGCAATAAGTCTGAGATTTTAACTGGTCCAGACTTTACCCCAGACTCCTTGTGTTTTAAATGAAGTCATTATACCTACTGAATGGTTAGTAGGAAGGTTGGATTTTCCTCGAAAAATACACACCCTCATATGATTTCCAAGTGACTTGTAACTCCTGAATCACTTTCCTCCCACCAGTTTCAAGAGTAATAATGTTGTAGGCTTTATGCCAAGGTCATCGGTTTACATACAATGCAGATGTTTGGCCATTTTACCAGAGTTTGGGGACTGGGACTCTCTCTTGCCAATGGATTTGTAAACTTGAGTTTCGCTCTTAAAAAAAAAAAAAAATCTGCATTTTCTTTTGCAGCTGAAAAGCTACTGCCATATGGTTCCCACATAATCACTTTATAGTGTCTGAGGAGTAGTAGTTCAGTAGTAGTTTTCACTCTGGATTTCATCACAGGGCATCCCACCTGATCACATATTTTGTGAATGTGATGAACACATCACATGTCTTCCTCGTGTTTAAAATGCCATAAAGCTCATGGAAATGTAAATGTACCATGGAAATAATGACAGGAAACACTTTTTATTTTTGTCGAGTCTCTGACACAAGATTTTCCTAAATTAAAGCTTATTTGAATATGCATGCCTTGTAAAGAAATTTAATAGGAATCCAAACATGTCCAGCAACAGAGCCTCAACCACAGCCTTCACAAGATGTTCTGTGATTCCTGCTCTATGATAGCATCAATTCTCATTCTGCTTCTCTAGTCGAAAATCCTCGCACAATCCAATACACATCTTCCATACTTGGCCTTTTTTCTCAGATCTCAAGCTTGAGACCTTACCAGGTGCTCTCCACACCATCTCTACTTCACCCATCCATCAAACGGCACTCCGAACTTGAAGTGCATAGTCACTTCCAATGCTGGTAACATAAATTCACCACTACATTAACCAGCACGTTGCAGGGTACAAGCTCTTTCTTCCCAAAAGCTTGGAAGTAGCCCTTTAGCTAGGATTGCAATGGATTCATATCCGCAGTCAACCAGGGATGATCAGTGATTGACTCTTACTAACAGGTAATTGAAGGGCTTTGAAGGCAACGCTTCTTGGTCTGCTGGATAAGGGAAGGGTGTTTTCTTTGAAACATGCCACCTCATTAAGCTGGTTGACCACCAGAGGAAACCTCTTCATTTTCACACATCAAACAACAGCTTTGAGTACATACACTTTTGTTTCCCAGAGTTCACTGACAGAGGAACAGTACTGTGTACATGCAAAGGAGCACACTGTAATTTTTTCTCGAGAGCACAAAGCTACTAATTATGGTAAAAGATGCTTAGAACCACATGACTCCAAAAGCCAATATAGAAGCTTTACTCAAGTGTACAAACCTAGTGATCTATTTTGTGTCTGTAGACCAGTTTTCCTCACAGAGGTGTTGCAAAGGAGCTTATAATACACATGTAAGACTATACCAGCTCTTCATGTAATCATTGGAGCAATTGAATGGACAGTTTTTGTACCTGGCCAAGTGCAAGGAATACCAGGACACTGCTAAAAAGGGCACATCCATCACAACAAACCTCTTAAGCATAACATGCAACTGCCTTGTGCAGCCAGTATTTCTAGAAGACAAGATTTGCATGCAGACTGCTGATATAATACAGCCTTCATTATCCGAGAAAAATGTCTCTTTCATCTTTTCCTGAACTCTAGCTGTCATTTCTCATTTTCTTATTTCCGTCCTCTCGAAGAAATGAACCCACCTGTTCCCTGATCTTACTTTCAGTGTAAACAAATGGTGTTCCAAAACTTTCTTTCCCTTAGGGAACCTACTACAAAGTAGCTACAGTCAGGGACAAGGACCACAATTAAAAGCACTGCGAAAATAAAATAGATTTAACTCCATGAAAGCAGCCTAAGAGGCTTCCATTTGGGGGCAAAAGTCTCCTCCGCTATGGAGCTTCAAGTTTTGCTATAATTACCATTTGTATCATGTTATGCTGAGTATTTGAACAACTGAAAACACAGACAAACGCAATACCCCATTCAACACTAATAGTTCAATCAATATGTTTAGAGAAAAATCCTCCTGAAAAAAAAAAGAGACAAGCCAAGGATTCCAACAAGGATATGATTCTCTGTGACATTCACAGAAACACAGAACAAATGAGCAGATCTAGCTTCAAGGCACAGCTTAACTGAACAATCTCGACAAATAGAAAGAGATTCGGATAACATACCAATTCTGCTGCAGAGTACCTTTCTTTATCTCCAAACTAGCTTTCAAAAGGCAGCATATTTCAGACCTGGGCAACATTTTGGCACTTATTAAGGTAAAACAATGCTGCAAATTGGACGCTGTTCATAAGCAGGAAGGGAAAGACACCTCACGACTAACTGAAGACCTGTGAGCCAGCAAACCAGCACAGCATCTATGCTGAAAATTCAATATACAGAATGGTCGGGTGCGCAATTCTTGCTATATTGTGTAAAAATGGGTTTAAGAATGCACATTAAGCATTTCGCTAAACTGCATTCTGACCTGTTGAGATCTATAATCAGAGAGCATCTACTACTTAATTCATTTAAAGCTTTAGTGTTTCTGGAAAGAACAAGTCAGCGAGGAAGTATGGGAAAGATACACTGACCTAGGGAGCATGGAAAGGGCTTTTTAGTTTAGAAACCAACCTTTGTGCTTTTGCCGTGTGCATGCAGCTCCATCCCTCCTGCTGAGTATTACACAAAACCCTTATATAATCTATAATGGGTTTACTTTATATCCCTCTCTTTTCCCAAGTATTCTCATTAAGCAATCTCAGTGCCCTTATAAAACCAGCACACAACCTGGTTTCTGTCACAGAAGCTACAGTCCAGAGGTGGATTTGCTTTCTGTCGTGTCTATATTACCTGCTAGACTATGCTTTGCTTCCTTCAGCAATTTTAATTGGGCCATAATTAGCTCCCACCTCCCTACCTGTTACGTATATTCTCCTGGCTTCCTTTTCAATGTGCTGCATCCTAACAATATTAGCATTCTCCGCTGAGCCCTCTCGAGATGCTAGCAGTAATTTCATGCACCAATAATGTTTTACTGAAAATAAACAAGCCTAAAACGTGGGTAACCTGGGAATAATCAAGGCGTCACGCATGTCCTGATGCACAGCCAAACCGCCTAGTGACCTCCGTAATTGCGTTGTTCATTAACACATCCCCGGCCAACCCACATTTCCCTCGGGGTGACAGAAAACATACCTGTCCAGCTAAGCTGGCTGAAAAGCTGTGACTGACAAAGGCACAGAAACTTAATGGGGTAGAGCCCAGCTGCCACAAAGCTTAGGCTTAGGGTTTTTTTAGCTTTTAGGAATGGTTTTCCTGTAAGGGTCAACTACCAAATTCCAGATCTGCAGTAGGAAACTTATATTTATTTTGGCAGAGCTCTAGTATTATATATTTTAGAGGATTCAAAGCACCTCTTGGGTTTCTACTAATTACAGATATAGGATTCCAGCCAGACATTGGCCTGCTAGATTCTAGTACTGGTTGCAATAATATAACTATTCTCCTCAAAAGCACCGAGGCTTCCATATTCACATCCCTACTTCTCTGTAAGCTGCACAAAAGCCTTGGCCATGCACCACAGAACAGGTAAATGCCAGAAGAAGAGGAATATGTCAAAAAGAACAACAGAGCTTTCACCCTCCAACCACTGCCATTTGTTCAGAGGAATGAATAATCCCTGGGCTGGTTACACACAACAAATAGCTCTGTGCAATCAAAGTACTTCCAGTAATTGCTTAAAGCTTGTCGGTTTGTCTCTTCTCTGAGTTGTTAAACCTGCTAAGTCTGCACAAACACAGGGAACACCAGCTTTCTTGGCCCTTTAGGCCATCTCTCTTGCTCATCACAATGGGAAATTCATCAGGTCAGACTACTGAAATGGTGCTGAGGGTTGTTTAGGAGGACAGGGAATCTCCATTACTAGCAATCTTGTTAGGACAAGTCCAAACAAATACGCATCATGTTGGGCAAGATATATTTTCACCTAATATCCTCACCTTCCTAAAACTAAAGGGAGCTCTCAAAACAGGAAATCTCAGTCTGAAGTGTTCCTCTCAGGAGTATTGACTTTCTAGATCAATACAGACCAGTCTCCATTGGTGCATCCTCCAGAGCTCAGTTCACTGCTTTCTGAAAAACTACAGGCTCTGGATTAGCCTCTGGATACACTTTTCTCTGCCCAAAGACTGCAGAGAGAGCACACTTAACTTGCTTAAACCAAAAATCTATCTCTAAGCAAGATTAATCCTTCTCCTAGCCAACGGGCAATTGAAAAGCTAGCAGCAGTAAAAGGCTAGCAACAGTACAGTACTCTAGATGTTTGTGCAAATTGCTATATGCTTTTGAAATATTTGAGTTCAATTTCTATGTCTCAAACATAGCTGAAGTCACTCTTCTCTCTATTAGTGTGTGGGGCTTTTTTTCCTCCTGAATTTGTCATTAAACTAAAAGAGTGAGTATACATTTTTTCTTTTCTTCAAAGTTTTTTTTTCCTTCTTTCTTTCCTTCTTTTTAATGGCACGCTGAAATACACAAAAGACCAACCACTTGCTCTCATTATGTTTTAGCCTTTGATTACAGCACTATAATGGTGCCCTTTTATTTCAAATGTACCCTTTAATGGGAATAAGTCAATCTCATAATTTGCTGAATTCTCAAACTGCAACTACAATGGCAAACACTCTACCTAAGCTACACTAAGACAACACATTACGGTAAGTAATATAAAACCAGGTAAATGTAATTACGCAGTTTCCACAGTTGTTCTTCTTTGGGCAATGGGAAGTGTCCAGATGAACCAGAAAACGTAAACCAAGTTTTGTCCCATTTAGCCTGAGAAACACCTAGTACTACAGACTCAGAATCCTCTGGCAGCTTATGTCAGAGGATAAATGCTTCAGAAAAACTATTAAAAAACCCCTATCCTAGCCTTCAGTGATTCGTAGTCACTCTGATTCCCTTTTTCTTCCTCTTTCTTGACCTCTCCATATTGTTAAAATTATAATTCTGGGTCCACATCCTGGGTCCACACAAACCTCCATTCCATCCTTGCAGTGCCAAGGCCAAGCTCCTTCTCCTTGTGTTAGTCAAGATATAGATACATGGTGGACTTGGTTATCTAGGTGGAGAGTACATGCTCAAGCACGTGGCAGCACTGTCAGAGCAAGGGTTGGATCATGACTCCAAAAAGGTGCCTGCTCAGCTCTCTTAGAGACTTGTTATGATCCTGAGCCAACTACTTATCTTCTTTACCTTCCCTCTATCTTAGCAGCTTAGGCTGCAGCTTTCTTGAGAAAGAACTATGTTTATTTACTTAGTATATAGCGTAAAAGATCTTGATCTTAATTTGATCCTCTAAGCACCACTGTAATTACAAACAACAATAAGCAGGGGAAATGATCCAATAATTAATGTGAAGAACAGAGATGCATCTTATAAATTATTCACTCAGCTGAAGTTATTAATAACTTCCTAGATTATTGAAACTAAGCCAACAGTAAAAATCTTTTTCTTTTTTACCATCCATTGCCATCGAAGATAGAAAACTAAAATGGCACATTTACTGTGAGTAAGGAGACACCACTGCTAAGTGTTACCTTTGGACAGAAAGCTTTGCAAGGGAATTTTTTCCATTTCCATGATTTGCAAAGTCATAATAATAATTCTATGTCCATATTAAATTTTATGGAGGTTACTTTTTTTTATTACCAAATATAAATTTGGGGCCTCTATTGCCTGCAACGACGTCTGAAAATAATTCCAAGGTTATGCTGTCATCGCATAACTCTGGAAATTTGTGACTCTAATTCAAGCACTCGAAATACAACACATAATGAACAGCGAAAGAAACAACATAATGCCAAGCACAATTTTCTACTACAATAACCTGGGGAGTGGTCGAGCAGAAAATTTATCTTTCATGTTGCACGCCTCAATAGTCCATAAGTGAAGATTGCACCTCTATCAAATGCTTGAATGATAGCGTGCCTCGTGGAGCCATTTCTAAAGTGTCAAAAGACAACAGCAATATTTTTGTGAAGTCTTGGAGCGCATTGTTTGGCTACGTGGAAATCTATGTAAGAGAAACCTGCTTTTGCTTATGATCACTTTGCACTCGCTGTATTCAGTGCTCAGTCTGGGGACCTCTCTCCTCTACTTTGTGAGAACAAAGTCAATGTATTCCTAGAAGACACAACTTTCACACTCATATAGCCCAATAAGAAAAAAAAAAATGAAATAACATATGGCAGCTCAGAACTTTTAACAATAGCAAGGAACTTATTTGTACTTTGCGTAACAAAGACAGTTAAAGAGCAGGAAATCCATGTAAAATATTCCACAGTGGCATTGTCTGGCAACCTACTTGTTAAACTCATTTTTGCCACACCAGGGCAGGCCTTGTACTGAGCATTTTACACCCGTGATTCAGCTTCCCATGTAATAAGGGGGAACGATGATGCAGACTTGTCTCATAAAGCAATTTGGCAAATAATGGATAAGACTGCACAAGTTTTATTATCATTATTTCACAAAAGAAATAATTTCACCTCGTGGGAAGGCAGCAAGCCATGCAGAAACAAGAGAGAGGCAGCTATTGAGGAATCAGGTTCAATCAGTAATGCATAAGCATAACAGCTCTGTACTACAGAGGTCCAAGTGGGCTTTATTGAATAGATTGGTCTAGAAATTCTATGCATTTTATACAATGAGACAGTATGATCTGCATCACCTAAGAGCTGTTTCTGCACACGCATGTGAAGAGATGGCTCCTTATACAGCTTTCTTTGAGACAGTAACAATTAAATGAATAGGCAAAGAGTCCTTTAAAATAGGGCTATATGCCCAATTCTGGCAGTGCACCACTCTACAATCTCAATGTAAGATTAAAAGGGCATTAAAAATACTATTATTTTGACAAAAGGAAAAAAAAAACCTACACAAAACTATAGCATTTCCAGTGCTGTTAATAAAAAACTTACATCATGACTCTGTCTCTTACAACAAGAGCTAATTAAGCAGAAGCTCAATTGTTATGAAACGGACTTCTGCATATCCTAAGATCCTAAGAGTCATTTTATGTTATTTACATAATTTTTATGCCATTTATGTTAGCTACAAATGCGCTGCAAGTGGAAGTTTTTGTTTTGCTTTCAGCAAGATGAAAACTTCAAAGATGAAACATCTCTAGATGTTCGAAAAAAATCTTCAAATCTCAAGTTCCATCAGAAACGAGTAGGCAACGTCAACTTTCTAATTTAAACTAAAAGCCCTCAAATCAAACTGTGGGGAAACAGGAAATTATGAACAATCTCCCCTATCCATCTGCCGTGTCTTTGCTGTATCTGTCCTCTGCACAAGGTTTCAGCTGCATCTCCAAGGCTCTCTAGTTTGCTGCAATCTCTGCATCAGCCTGCTGGCCTCTGTGCTCATCTGTCACAGAGGAGACCAAACTGCATTCACTCCCTGCAGGGCTCCATGGGGATTCTCCATCTTCTCAACAGCATGGAGCCTTCTCTCTGAGGAAGGCAAGCGTCAACTCTTTTTATGGGGCTAATTCATGCGTGCGAGAAAGAGCAAACCTATGTATACATTTATATAAACAAGCTCTAAAACTCAAAGAGAATGAAGCGTGGGGCTTTCTGGGAGGTATACTGCAGATGTGAACAGAAACTGATTTAAGCCAATTCCTTCTGCTTTGCAAAATTCACCACGCAGAGTCTGGCAATTCTCCAAAGAATGAAGGCAAGAAACAGTCAGAATTCTGATCCACTCACTGGAAAGAGCAGTCGAATTTGGGAATTTTCTCAGTAATGACTGGCAGTCTTAAGGGGGCTTATATCCAAGGAGACACGACAGCAAACCTTGCATGGCAGGGTCTTGTTCTTGAATCCTTATTGAGGCTCTCCTGGTCAAACTCAGTAGTCTTGAACCAGAAGCATTCATCGCTCAGAAAAAGTCCTCACTCCCATATTACACACCTAGCCTATTTAACCCATGTTCCTGGGTGCCACATTGGGAAACAGAGGGAAAATGAGGGAAACTTCTGTTTCTTTCCTACCATAGCTTTTGACCAATCTCCCACCATCCATTCCAAATTTATAGAGGCATTCCTTCAGAAAGACACAAAACTGAGACTGAGAGTATTCAAATTTAGCTTACAGTAAGTGGAAATTTAAGATTAGCTTACAGAGGAAAATACTGCACGGCTGTGTTTCACAGTTCTACACTCAGCTTGTAAACACACTCTGGAAATAAAAGACCCTAAATAACAGACGATATTGTGGATGCCACATGTCGAGACACAAAGCTGTCAAAGAAAGAAGACATTTTGTAAAAAAGTAAATAAAAATGTACTACCAAAAAGCGACTATTTATTTCATACCCCCATAGGATTTGGTTTCTTTCCCAAATGTTGCTACACCAATAAATCCTCCTTCCCTAGAAAGTTACAGCAACACAAAGGATAGAGGAAATGACACATAAACAATCTGTGTGTTGACAGGGAGGCAGTTTCGTAATATGTTGTTATTTATGGGCGACACTTAAGCAGATGGAAGAGGCATCAAAATTAGAGTTTCATTTAAAACATCTAGGCCAGGGAAAAGTCCCTGCAGGAGCCACTTGCAGTAGGAAAATACTAGTAACCTAGCAGCTATAACCACATTGCAATATTCATTTTAACTTATATAGCACCTCATTCTAACGTATGGGAGAGGAAACAAAAGGGTAACCCAAAACTAGGGAAAGGAGAAGTGAAAGAGGGCCGCCCTCCAGAGATGCAAACACTGAGAACTTTCCTCTTGTTGCTTGAGAAGGAGCTGGTGGATGAAGTCAAGATCAAGATCACGCTGGAAGTCTTAGCAGAACCAAACTCAGGAACTCAGCTAGCCCACCCTGACCTCTTAGACCCTCTGGCCATTTGACCAGCCCTGCTTCCTAGTACAAGTAAAGCCCTTCCTCTTACAGATGCAGGCTCTGGAGCTACATGGATGGAAGCAGGTGCTGAATTTGGCCCTCTTTCCGTGCAATAACTGACTAGATTTGCGTTCATCAATCTACTGGACTCCTTAGACATCTTGGAGGACAGACATTAGACATCTTGGAGACCGCATCTCCGAGCAGACGATGATTTAGCAATGGGAAAGAACATATTGGCTCAACAAGCCAATGGGTATTTCCTCCCATGACTCTAACGCAGCATTTTTAGCTACATTGCCTTCTATCCTTGTAGCTCATGCATGAAAGAGGAAAATAAATTAGCAAGGGGAAAAATATTTATCCTTCCTCCTCTCCCCCCCTACCATTTCATTTGATTCTGAATCAGTTTGGAAGCCCTGCTTCCATTGGGACCCTGAAGTGCTGATAGCCTCAGGGAGCTTTTAATATCTAGGAGTGCGACACTGTTTTCCTCTCAGCTGGCAAGGCCCCTTCATCATACCATGGGACACAAGAGGACGAGCAACACAGTTCCAAAGTAGCAGTCTTTTTCTAATAACGGATTTCACTTCCAGATCACAGCTCATTTTTAAGAGTGTTCCAAACTCTAACGAGGCACCCACACACAAATCAAGATTATCCACCTCCACATACCCTTCCCACACCTTCTGGCTATCCTGCTCCTCACATCACATGACTCTGCTTACTGAGAGTCTGGGTTTTAGTTTGTTTTACCAGTTACATGCTCTTTTTGTGCCTTTTAATCTCCTACTGGTTCTGAATCCATAGCCAGTTTCAACTGCATTTGACAGGAAGACCTCAAAAACTCAAGAATATTTATGTTCTGTAGGGATCAGCAGAGAGGTCACAGTGACATAAGCACCTGGTGTACTGCAAGGCTGCACCTAACCAGCAAAACGATTCAGCAAAAATAAAGATTTCCATTCTGCTCATACATAGTCCCATGCATTCAGTTCGCAGTACAACATGCAGCACTCATGCCAGGACAGTAAAGAGGATGGGGAACACGCCAGGGCTAAGGACTTCCTTTCCTTTGATGGTGCAGATGGCTTTAAGGAATAGCTAATTTCTGTTTCAGAGCGTATTTATGTAGGTCATGCCTAAGCTCTGTTATGTTAATTGCTAGACAACACTTTCCACATGAATATGAAAGCAACTACCAAGAAATACAAGTCTAAGTTATAGCTTTTGTTTGTCTGAAGTATGTACTAGCTTAAGTTAAATTTAGCCAATAAGGGGAAAAAAGTAGAAATTGAAGTCGCTTGCTTAACCACTTTCAAAATGCACTATCGTGACATTTCCTTTCAAAATATATATTTCCTTTGACAAAAAGTGCATGCTTGTTTTGTGACACGGAGCATTTCCTCCACCTTCCACCAACCTAAACATCACTTCATCTCATTTTTTGAGAAGACTTTGAAAGCCTTTTAAAGCTCTTGCTTTACAGAAGTCAAGGAGAACAATGTCTCCATGTGATAAATGTGTCTCGATGGCAAATTGTCAGTTTTAGAAGAAAAGGAAAGCAGTTACCCGAGTGGTTCTCCACTTAGTTTTCACTTAGTTAAACAGTTAGCAGTGGTTCTCCACAATTTCACTTAGTTAAACAGTTAAACTACAGGGTAGGCTTAAAAGACTTAAGGCTTTTCTTTGTAAAAATACAAGTAGGACTTTCTTATGTCTGAAACTAACAGGGTTTGATGTGACTTAAAAGTTTGTTCTTCATGAGTACTAAGACTGTAGGTATGTGGATGTACTGATAGCTTAAATGTACAAGTTACAGTGACACCTAATATTAGCAGCTGAAGTAGAAAATACGGATACCTCAGCTTATTAAAACTGGAATGCTTAGACCTGCCAGGTTTGTTTTGGCACTGAACAAACAGATAAGTATGCACAAGGTAAGTGTAACACAGCCACGGTGATTCTGCTGACTGCCTTATAATACTTTTTCTACCAACGGATCATTTGCACGATATCCTAAGCAAAATCTGCTGCAATGAATAGCAGGGCACATCACTAGGTATTTGTGCATAAAGAAACCACATAAGAAGAAAAGCTTACCGCAGCTCATATTAAAAAAAGCAAATTTAAGGGTTATTCTAAGATAATCTGAATTAATAAAAGCCTCAATTTGACAATTATAAGGGTTAACACAATTTAAACAACATGAATATGAATACGGATTAGATACTGTAAATTAACTTCATTTCATTATTCTACATCTTGATAGAGATGACTGCTTTAATCTGTGCAACTATACAGAAATATTAACTCATTTCTTTGATGGTTTCCCTGCAACAACTCCAGAGGCGCTTGACAGTAGGAAGCAGGGCAAATCCCACAGGGCAACTGTCCCTCCACCCAGGGAGCAATTCCCACTCCTAGCAGCTTCCTCTGCAGAAAAAAATCACAGAATCACAGAATATTCAAGGTTGGAAGGGACCTCTAGAGATCATCTAGTCCAGCCTTCCCGCTCAAGCAGG
>JAVCKT010008259.1:0-12404 GCA_032273925.1 Rhynchotus rufescens
AGGATGTAGAAATTGTGAAGTGTGAGATCAATTAAAAATAATATAGGAGATTACAGTTGGTCTCAGCAGATGATTAGCTATTATTTCCAAGAGTAACAGTTGCCTTCAATCCAGGAGTATGTTCAGGACAAAAAAAAAGCCCTTTTGTCATTGATTTTGAAATATGCATGTATTTCTTTTAAAAAGTAAACTCCAGCTGCTTTTTTTTGAGTGTCTTATCATGATGTATTTAGATTTACAATTCACTCTCAGTTCCTTCTGTAGAAAATACAGAGCAGAATGCAACATTTCTCCAAAAAAGAAAGAAAAAAAGAAGAAATTTCATGTTAGTGACCTCTCAGATTTAAAAAAAAATGCTATTGTAACTTATCCTGTTTAAGGACCTTTGCTATAGCAGGCACTGATGAAGAAATGCTTTATTTTATAGTTTCCATCACTCACTTGTGGGGATCACAAGTTCACCAAGTGGGCAAAAGCATTATAAGGGATTGGAACATGAATCCTCTTTGCTGAGTGTGTTTCTTAATTTACCACCTGTTTTAAACATGGTGAAAGGAATTGATGCAACGCTTTGCAACCAAACAGGTAGGTAATGACTTCTGGGCATTAGCTGGGACTGGGCTTGGTCCTGCCTGTGCGTGAGCATCTCTTCCTCTATAGACGTGGGGCCATTAAACAGCTGCCACAAACTGCCCACAAAAATGATTGTTTCTCCAGGGGATCCAAAGAGAGCAAGTGCTGGTTCAGCCTTCTGAAGTTAGCTGGGATAAATCTAGCCCTTGGGACCTGCTCTTAGGTGCAGCTTGGGGGAAAGGGAAATTGCAGCAGAGACCTGCTTGCTGTTGCATGGTCCCCAAGGCAGTCGAGATGGATAAGTTATGGTCTTTGTGAAGTGTCAGAAACAGAACAGCACTAAAAAAATCTTGTCCACAGAGCAAGGTCTTGTTCCTCAAGGAAATACCAAGAACGGTGTAACATGTGGTACAGACATCCTGTAAAAGCATCTTCAAACAGATATTTTCTCAGATGGGTGAAAGGGCTTGATGAATATGCATGGGAGATTCCGTGTGCATGGGGAACTGCAATTCCTGTGCTGTGGAAAGGCTTGTGGGTGGAGAAGGTGTGAGGGGAAATGGAAGAAGCAAAGCTGGTAGCTATTATCAAGAAGATAGATATTGTCAAGAGCGCTTTGGTACTGGGGAGTCCTTCATACCTTTGGGGGAGAAAGTAGGGACGTTTTGGCTTAGGAGTGTCTTTCAGAGCGTAGGAGCATTTTGCACAGGGGAGAGTCCTTCGGACAATCAGAGTGGGATGGTGGACTGGATTGTTCAGCTGGATCAGTGTCTAAACACATCTGTGGATCCTGAGGTTGATTTCTCAGGGATTTCATTCTCCATCCTGACATGGAGATGGGAGACTTCCCTATTGTGGGGATTGCTTTGGAGGTGAATTCAGTAAAGCTCTCATGTTCATGAGGCTGGAGCCATACAGTCTGCTAGGACAGTGGAAAGATCATAGAATCATAGAATGCTTAAGGTTGGAAGGGACCTCAGAGGTCATCTAGTCCAACCCTCCTGCTCATGCAGGGACACCCAGAGCACGTGGCACAGGGCTGCATCCAAGCAGGTTTTAAAGATCTCCAAAGAAGGAGACTCCACAACCTCTCTGGGCAGCTATGTCAGATGCTATGTCAAAGATGCAGCACTTTGGTGCACATTTGAGAAATGGAAAGCTTGTACTTTAGAAACAGACTAGAGTTGAAAAGAGATGATAAAAGGCTACTTTCTGCAGATAATGTACATGTAACAAAAGATATGGAAAATGAAGATGCCCTGAAGGTTTATTGAGCACACACAATCCCCCCAGACAATAGTGGTCTGTGGTAAAGACAAGTATTTCTTTCAGCATGTGATTAATTTATATTTTGGGTTTCTCTTGTTCTTGTCTACATATTTAACATTGCCTGTAGCTATTTACATGGTAGTTTAGAAAGGAGCATATTGGAGCAGTCTGAATTCATGAATTTTTACACTTTATACATTTATATGATTGTTGGTCAAGAAGAGTCTGGTTACTCATAGTTTTTTAGCCTGTTTTGCATTCTAAATGATGGCTATATGCATATTCTGAACAGGAGCAGGGTGACTAAGATAACAATTATCTACAAATAGTAGTATGCTTGAACAGGTGTAAAACTGGAAATGGGATTGTATTAAAGTATCATCAAAAAACAGTTTACTTGCCTTTCACTTTATTCCCTATGTAGATACTTTTGGATGGATTGTAACCGTCATTCTCATCAAATGATCACTGTTTCTGATAGATTCTAGGTGAAGATGTTAATATCAGCTGACTGGTGATGGCCAACTTTTGTAGAAATACCAAAGCGGGAAGTTGAATGGGAAGAAAACATTCTGTTATAGGATGTCTGCAAATGTGGGTAAAATAGAGCGGAAGGGCAAAAAATGTATACATTTCTTTTGGCCTGTCCCTCCAGTATTTTAACTGATTTGTGTCAGAAAGGCAGCAGGATATGTTCTCATGACTTTACAAGCTCATCTGGGAGAAGGAGCACAGTTTTGTCTAAATTCAAAGGATAGAATTAAAATCTGCGTTGTGATGGTTTGATGCTATTGAAACCACTGAAGTGTGAGAAGAAGTGAGAATCACGCAAATTTATCTACTTTTTGTTTTTGTTTTTGTTTGGAACCTGGATTGGACACAGAAGCTGTGTGTTTTAGCATTGGTAGCACTTGTGTCTGAAGCAAGACTTGTCCAAGTCTGCGTATCTCTCACAGAGATTAGGATGTGCAACATTACCATGATATATGTAAGAAGAAATGTATCTTGGAGTCATTTTTAACTGTTCCGTGAGGAAACTGAAAATCAATGTGCCCTAAATTCAGAGTCTTTCAGAGAGAGAACAGGAAAGGCAACAACTTGCTGACAGGATACGTACCTGTAGCAGGTGACTTGACATGAAAAGGGGAAAGACCTTTCTCGTCCTAGTGCTCCCATGTCTCTGACTTCAGTGCTTCACAGTGGCCACTTGAGTTGACTTTGGACTGGGAGGCAGTCTATATTATGTCTGGGGCAACTGGGCATACCCCAACAAAAATAGCTCTTACACATTTTTAAAGTGTTTTACTAGAGGGCAGGGGATTTAAAGGAGGGAGAAGGGTTGATTTTGTCCAGAGAAATGCTCTTTTACAGCCCACAGCCAGCTGGATGCTTGATGGGCTGCTTTGAATTAGAAAGGAGGGAATAAAATAATTATCCTTCCCTAAAATTTAGGGGTCCTAAATTGATTTTACTTAACTTCCAGCTTAAATGGAGTGACTTATGACTTACAGCAAGGTGAGATCAGAACCTTGTTTTTTTTTTTTTTTTTAAAGCTATTTTCATCTCTAGATGCCATAGACCTTTCTGGGTCCCATCTGTTCAGGGGTGTTTGCAGCCTTTCTCCATAGACAGGGTATTTTTCTGGGCAGACATTTCATTCCACTAATCGTTCACTAGCCTTAGTGATATTGAACTTACACAGTCAATTTGACTTCACATTTTTGGGGTAGCTTGGCTGGTGTATGCTTTTCTATGGCCTTCAAAAGAGATTTTTGGTGGTAGGGCTTGGTGAGAGAGCCAGGTTTCCAGCAGCTTGCTCTGTTACGACATGCAGTTAAAGATCTGGAAATTTTCTTTATACTGCTGCTGTTTCTCAGGATGATGAGGAAAGAACAGTTGTGGAGAAAAAAAAAAAAAAAGGTATACTGATCACCAATTTTCTGCTTCTTGACCAAGACTGCTTACTTGTATTTTGATTCCAGCAGGTCTCGACTCCTAGCTGTTGTTCCGCTCAATGAAATTGTCCTTTTGGGCTTTATGATTTAGACAAAGCAAAATCAGCTTAAGTAGTTATTCCATATGAAGCTTTTAAGAGATGTTTCATGAGTCGGATTTATGTGTCTGCTACTTCTTTTTCCCTCATGCTGCATGAAGGAAAGGCAATTCTGTATTTGGAAAAAAAAAGGATGAGAAGACATTGGAGAAGCCTGGCGGAAATGCAGGGGTGGAGGAACTTGTATGACTGCTAACAGGTGTGCTCCAGATAACTGTTCTTTCCCTTTGTATTACACAGTTTTTACGGAAATCGATCAGCTTTGACACCTTCATCACAAGGGCTGCAAGGCCCTGTATCACAGTCACGAATGTAGTTGCCTCTTATCAAAGTATCTGCACAGCTTGCAGTGATGAAAGTGCATTTCAAGTCTGTATCAGTTGATGCACTGATTAATGTACAGTACCAGCCTGAGGCGAGGGCATGTTGGTTAAACAGCTTCAACATCTCCTGAGACTCTGTGTGTGCTTTTTCCTCCCTCCAAGAACAATCAACAGACCAGAGGTCACCAAACATCATGTTTCAGATATGGAGATATTTCAAACCTCAGATGGACAAAGGTGGCACTGCAGGTCTCAAGCCCTCCGCACCATACATGGTTGCTTCCATCAGTAAGATAGGGATTGCAAGCCTTTTGGGTGCTGAGGAAAAAAAACTCCTTCAGCTAAAAGTATTGTAGCTCATTTGTGTCAGTCCATAGATCTGATGGTGTCAATGGATCATAAGGCCCCCCTTTTTTGGTTTAGTTTCTATGAAGAATGGAAAAAAAAATCCAACGTTGGAATTTCTAGTTTTATATGGAATAAGAAAACCATATCCTTCTCACTCTAGGACTATGATTGTGTTGTCCTAGAGACCCAAAGGACAAGAGATGCAAAGAAGCAGCTAAGGGCTTAGTTCTCTAATGAGGGATTAAGGATGAATATGAGTACCCAAGTCCCAGCACATGATCCTTAAAGCCCATACATAGTTCTTTACTATTAGTAGCATTTCACCAGTAAATCCTAGAGCACTGTTACTGTGTGTAGTCACAACTGCCTTCCTCTTGTCAGCATTGGGTGGCTTGGTGCATGTTTCATGACTAAATTCATCAAGTGTCCCTCTAAATATGAAGAGGAACATAATTTGGCAGGTGTGCTTAGAGGACACATGGTTGAGCTCCCACTGGTGCTGGAGGGATTTTTGTAACATCTTCCATCTCTCAGGACAGCTCCCTGATCCCTGTGGGCGCAGGAGGGTGTTGGGGGCTATCCTCTGTCCTTATGAAGCTGCAGCGAGAAATGGAAGAGGTGCTGTGCCACAGAAATAGGATACTTGTCTCTTTAGCCCATAGATCAGATATTTCAGGTGGAGGTTTGGTCTCTGGGATGACTTTATTCCTTTGGTTGCTTGATATATATGAAATGTTTGGCAATGGGGAGTGCACTCACAAGGTTTCTGTATTTGTTTCCAGGACTGGAAATGCTGGAAATGGAAATGTCTGTTGGACATTTCTATGGGTGGGATTTAAGCCTTCTAACTGTAAATGTGCATAGAAGAGGTAGATACTGATATTACCTGATACTGAGAAGAGATTTATCAGGTGCATTGGGTGACACGCGCTGTTTTCCCAATGCATAGAAGAGGGTAAATGAGGAGAAACAGGCCTTCTCCGTCTCTTTGTTCTCCTCGCCTTGTTACTGGATAATTGCCAGGCATGTTCACACAATTAATTCCAAGTTAATGCAGTGGAGCAACCACATTCAGTCTAGTAACCTCCACACCCTTCTATAAAAAAACAGGAAAACCAAAAAAGCTACTGCCATCTTGTGTCCCACTGGTGGTTACCAGTTGGAAGCTGAAGAGTGAGAGGGAAAAAGAGACGTTAATATTTAGATACACAATATTCTGTTGTTTTACAAAACCCTGCAATTTTACTCTAACAATGTTGGTTCATCAGAAGCACTGGGGACCCTATGGGTCACCCTCCTGTGAACTGGCTGCTGCAGGGAGACAGCTCTGACCTTTGCTGCTGGCAAACCCTTGTGTACCCACTGGCTGCATGGAAAACTGTGGCTGTTTTGCTTTTCAAACACGCTATTTTGTAACGGTTTTGCAGACTACTTCCAACTGTGATGTTGATCCCAGTCATCTGTGGGCTGCAGATCGAGTGACAGCACAGTAAAGGACTTTGTCTTTGAAAGCAACAGTTCAAGAGTTGATCTGGCTGAAATTGTGTGTGTCTGTTTCTGCTGAAAATACATTTTTAGGTTAATACAGTTTTATGAGAAGCAAAGTAGAAAAAAAAAGCAAAACATTTTGACTCAATATTTTTTTTTTAAAAAAATCTTGGGATTGTTTTGAGATGCCTATTTTTAGAAGCTGACCTAGTCTTAATTAAAAAAAAATAATAAAGTACTTCCCCTTCCTCTCTCCGCTCCCCAGGAAAACAAAAGGCTTTGTATTTACTTTTGTTTGAAAGAAACCTTTTTGTGAGATGGCAGTTTTGAAGTGCTTTGTTTTGGGTGGAGGCACTGAAAATTATTTGGTTTTGGTCAACCCCAAACAATTTTTGCCCAGAGAGATGAAAAAAAAGCAATTATTTGCTTAGCTCTTGTGATGAGTTTGAATCCTGGTGCTGCAACTATCAAAAAAAAAAAGCAAAAAAAAAAAGGCAAAAAAAATCAACAAAACTCTGTGCTGTGTTTCAGCTGAACATGAACATCTTCAGTGGTGATTTAGCCAAACATCTCTTATGAAGGAAGAACATTTGTTGAACAGTTGTGGAAAATCAGTTGCAACCGTATGCTGTAAAATGAAGTCCGTTTTTCCCTCAGAGCATTTTCAGGTCTACATGATGCAGCCCCGAGGGATCTTCTGTTGGTGTCAGACACAGACAACAATCCCTGGGACCGAGTCCAGCCCGTGTCCTGTGGAAGCAAACCCCAGATGGCAGCAGAGGAAGCTGATGGAGCTGCTTAAGGTTGATCAATGGATGATTCAAATGCAGGAGGTAATTTGCCTTTCGGTTAGAAGTTGCCCTGGGAGTAGTTTTAGGTTGTTTTCTAGCAACGACTATATAATGAGTTTTTTGCTCATCATTTTCATTCCTTATGCTATCAATGACAAGTGATACTGCATTTTGAGCATGGGCACCCGGATGCCGTATTCTTCTTCTGAAGGTGTCTAAGTGGTCTTGCTTTAACTTGAAACACTAATCGTTGCAGACAAATTGGGCATACATATGCACTTCGTATGACTTCAAGATGTTGTACAGTGATGGGAAACAAGCATAACTTATGTGAATGGAAATTTGAAGAAAAGATGAAGAAATACAGGGGCCCCAGTGTGTTAACACTAAACAACAACTAGTCCAGCATGGTACTGGAGACAGCTGAGTTATTCCTACAGAATTAAAACACAAAATGCCTGTGGATTGTCATATTAAACATATGTTCAGTGTCAATAAATATTTAAAGCCCAGACAGCAGAAAGAAACATTTTTTCAGAACTTAACAGTTGGAAAGAGGGGAAAATTGATCATAGCCTTTCAATTCAAAATACTCATAAACCAAAAACGTGACTATACAATCCGCAATCTGATATGGCCTGGCCCAGAGCACCTGCTTAATGCCAAAGGCTCAGACTCATCTTCTAAACGAGAACCAATCACCAAAAACATTGCCCAGCTGTAAACCAAGGTCTGATGCTCTGCCAGTCCATCAAGCACCCTTGCAACACTCCTGGGATGCCCATGGGTGACACGCTCTCCTCATCCACTACTTTCTGCTAGCCCACCTGCAGCCCCACCACCACCTCCCCTTGAGGTATGTCCCTGTCTGCTCGTGACCCCTTTACAGCCCACTGGCAAAATTTAAGACAGGTGAGGACCTTGTCTTGGATATTTATGGCCTAAGTGGGAGAAAGATGTGAGAATTTTCTTTCTGAACGTCAGTTGTCCCAAATGGCTGCAGATGTGTAAATAGATGTAAGTGTTCCCACTTCCTTAAGAGCCTGTTTTCTTCCACAGATTTGGCTTTCTCGTTTGGAGCAGTCATTGACTTTTCTGTTCCTTTAGAGAAAGTTGGATTTCTAGCTTGTAGGGAAGTTATAAATCTTGGCAACACATATCACAGTGTTTTGAGAAAGATAAAAATCTGCTCTTTCCACAGGTGATTTTCTGTAACCCGTCAGTTCTGCGCTTTATTGAATAACTCGGTGCTAGAAGCCAACATGCAGTTATTTTAAAACATTGCAATTAAATGGGGACCTTGGAGTCTTTCAAAGCCACAGGTGAAGTAGACTGCCCCCCTTTTCATGCTAAAATAATTAGAAATATGTACTGGAAAAGCTAGTTCTAAGCAAATGTCACATATCACCTAATTTCTCCCATGAAGAAATTCCTTCTCTTTTTTGTTAATTCAGGGCATACTGCAGTGTGAGGTATGCCTCCTTAACCCCTTTGCTGTCTTGGCCCATTTTAGATTTTATAGATTCCCTTGAAGAACAATTTTCATTAAGATACCAGTACTTTAATTTTGAAGTATGGGGAAATGAGGTTACTCACCCCTGTACACTTGCTGTGTTGTTTAACAGTCAAATGGTTAAAACTATTCAAAGGAGCTGGCAAACTTCATGTGGTGAATTCACTGGAAATATATTTATTTCTATTGTGGAATCAAGCCCACATAAAATGTCTTGAGAGAATCTGCTTGCAAAGACCTGGATTATTACTAGAGGAAAATAAAACGTGAGTGATAGTATGAATCAGGTGCCCAAGTATTGCTAGGATGCAAGCTCTTTAAAAGCAGTTACATATCTTGGTTTCGTGAGAGCGAACTTTCAAACCATCACAGTCTTATCCAGAATGTTATTAAAAGACTTAGTGCAACTTAAAACTCAACAGAAATCAGAGTAGCATTTTTTTTCCTGAGCTCCACTTTTTTACTCAATGCTTTCTTAGCCATTCTCTGGGAAAACCACGGAGGTGATCCTTTCTGACCTTGGTTTTGGCTCTGCATCCCATGCCTGGGAGTGCTGCTGCCCTCTGGGCAGGGAGAGCATCAGCCCTACTCACAGATCTCTCCCTCTTCTTCCTTCTCCGATGCTACCTATGGATTTTCTCATGCTTCATCACTGTGCTCCATTTCAGAGCCAAGAGCCAAGCAGATTTCAAAAGGCTGATCCTTTCTGCTGGGCAGGGATCACATAGCTTTAACTGCTCCTGGACAGCAGAGTTCAGTCCTCCCTTTTGGCCCAAGCAGCCAAGTGTCATCCTTAATCATGGGGATATTAATTTAGTAAGAACACACGTTTAATCATCTCAGGGTCTTCCTGCTGTGGTGGGGATCTGTTTCCCTGCTTTTCGAGCACAGTTGTAGCAATAGCCCAAGATCACTTGCTTGTGGGTTCTCCCCACCATGTCTCAACAAACTTTGAGAGAATAAAAGAGGAAAACCATCCCCAGGACACGATGCTCCTCCTGGATGCTGACTGCCTTTTATTTGTCTTGTCAGAGGAGAGATAGCAGTGCACAATCTTATACGAGCACAGGGGGAAGGGTGAGGAGTGCAGGGTTTTGTGTGCTGATGCAGAGTTCTTACAGGAACCCCAGGGTTTTCAAATGAGAAAGTGCTTAGAGGCAGTTTATGTAGCCAAAAATGAGGTGGTAAATGGTTGTACTGGGGCCAATATGGGGGCAAGTTGGCGTGCCTATTTATAGGGTTGCAGTGCTGTCAGGCTATTTGATACATCTGTGGTTCTGTGTGGGAAAGCCCAGGAGAGGTTTGGGTGAAAATGTGAAGCTCTTAAGGATTTTAATATGATTTGTATTGCAATTTAATTTTTAATAAAACTTTGAATAAAGTTTTGATTAAATGGCCATCATGACTGGAAGATTCCACTCCAACATAAAATGCAAAAGTTCCCAGAATGGGCTAGGGTGGGTTTTATAATAGTGAGGTATGCACCTTTCTCAAATACCTTTAATAATGAATTCTATCAAAATGGAAAAAAAAAAAGGAAGGTATAGATTAAAAAAAAAATCTGCTGTGGAGTCAGTAGTTCCACATTTTGGAAGAAATTGCTGAAATTCTGGCATCCTTAAATAATACCCTTTTCACATGATAGTTACACTGCTCCAAAGACAGTATAATAAACCATGCCAGAAATTCTTCTGTTTCATTTGCATGAAATTGAACTGACAGATATACCTGTCTATGCTACGTCCAAGAAAATGTCTTGTTAGAAACGTGTGAAAATATATTATATGACAGATGCTGAAAATGTTTCAGATACAGCAATAAATTGATTGTGGTTTCTGGACCAGATGTGAACTCTGTTTAAAATTCATCATGCTGGTCTCCATTCTAGCTCCGCACTTAAATAAATGCAGAGAAGTGGCTTTGCTTTTCAATGAAACCCATTATAAGAATAGAAGAGCTTCTTTCCATCCAATAAAGAATAGCACTGACAGTAAGGCTTGTATCCACAGAGCAACTATTAAAAGCACAAACTGAACTCAGAGAGAGCTGTTCCAGTTCTCAGTTTTTTGCTTTATTAATGTGCATGAAAATGCTTGGCATGTCTGAAGCCACTGAAACCAAGAGCGCTGCAATGTGCATTATTTTCAGTTTAGAGGGAGATTCACAGCCATAAAGTAACTGAGGAGGGAAAGAACATGCATTTTTAAAAAATGATGTTGTTTAAAGGAGAAATAGCAAGTTACAAAGCGGTGACCGTGTATCTCTAACCCCTGTGTGCTTCCCAGATCTTTCATTTTGTGGCCATGTGTTCCCTTTCCCTGCAAGGGAGCGGGGTGAGAGCCAGCCTGGCTTTCTGGCATGCAGCTCGGAAGCCGTGCTAGCCCAGCTGGCCAACCCCGGCTGCTCGAGGCAGGTGCCGAGGCTGCCCCATGGATCTGCAGGCACCTCCGAGCAGCCCGGGAAGACTGGAGGCAGTGAGTGGGATGTGGTGGGCACTGGACTAGCAAGAGCTCTTCCTATCACCATTGAGTTTTGGCATCTAGCTTCAAGTGACACATTCAGCACCTCGCTCCGGGACGTCTGAATCTTCCCCTGTTCTCAGCAGGTCAAGGGAGATGATCCTTCCTGTCTGTCAGCCCTGGTGAAGATGCCTCTGCAGCACTGTGTCCAGTGCTGGGTTCCCCAGGACAAGAAGGATACGGCACATAGAGCTGCTCGTTCTAGTATAGTGAGGGACTATTAGTCACACTATTAGTCACTCACAGGGACTAATACAGGGAGCATCTCTCCTGTGAGGAGAGGCTGAGAGAGCTGGGACTCTTCAGCTCGAAGAAGAGAAGATGACGGCAGAATTATGGATGTGTTTAAGTGTCTGAAGGGGTGTGCGTGAAGAGGAAAAGGCCATGCTTTCCTCAGTGTGCCCAGTAACAGGGCGAGAAGCAACAGGCACGAACTGAAACACAAGAAGCTCCATCTGAACATGAGGAAAAGTCTTTTCTCTGGGAGTGGCTTAGCACTGGACCAGGCCGCCCAAAGAGGCTGTGGAGTCTCCGTTGGAGATGTTGAAAATCTACCTGGACATGATCCTGTGCAATGTGCTTTAGGTGCCCCTGCTTGAGCAAGATGATTGGACTGGATGATCTCCAGAGGTCTCTTCCAATGTCAGACTTTCTGTGATTATGTCATTTTACTTATCAGCCCAATGGGATTTACAGGAGGGTCATGTTTCTTTGCAGCCACAGGTGTTATTAATGGTCTTATGACCACTTCTCTAGATCTTACAATCATGTTTTCTTTGCCATTATCTCAAAAATTCTCTCTCCCTTTCTCTTTCTAAAGGGAAAACCATTCACCTGTGCTCCCCAGAGGAATACCCACAAGATGGGGAGAAATGACACCCATGGGTATCTCCCCATATAATGCAGTACCTCCTGTATTTTAAAAAGTATTTGGTGCTGCCGTTTGATATGCTATTAAAGATGCATGAATTCCCCTCTGATGTCAGATAAAGGCTTTCTTTGAGTAAAGAAGCTCATCATATATGCTACATCTAGCACTCACTAGGCACAGTGCTGTGCATTAGTGAGAAATATTTAGGTGCATCAAACACGATAGTGATTATGTATGAATTATACTACTGTCCATATGCTTTTTGCCTTTGGAGCTTTGTATTTAAAAATATTCCCCAAGTTAAGCAAAACCATATATATCAGGAGCTGTCTAGTTGTAATAGGGTGAGATGGAACTGTTTCATTTCTAGAGTGTGTGGGAATTTCTTTTCTGATATGTATTTGCAACTTCTTTATAAAATCACAACATCCTCTTATCCTCCAGTTGTCTGAGATTTCTGTCCCTAAACATTGCTAGTGCTGGGTTATGTCATCACCCTAGGCTGCCATGAATGTTGCTTCTATCTTTTCAGTAACTCACAATCATGCTGCAACCCAGAATCCCTGATTAAATTACAGTTGTTATGTGGGTTGGATTGGAGGTTTTCTTGAGTTTTGTGTCAGTTAAGTGCATTGTTGACATTCTCCATTTACTTT
>JAVCKT010008261.1:3777-19462 GCA_032273925.1 Rhynchotus rufescens
CATCATAGGAAAATCTACAGAATTAAAAAGCATTATTGTAAGTTACAGGTTTTTCACAATCTATCAAAGAACACTAAGCTGAGTTCATTTTCTCTGTTTTTAACCTGGATATAATCCCAACTAAAGATGAAACAGTCAGAGAGAACTTTGCCCACAGTTCTGTTAATACCTGCACACGTATGTTTCTTATTACAGAAAATTTAAAAGGCTACTAGAAGTGCTCTGTGAATCACAGCCCAGCAAAACAGGCATTAGCTTAAAAATAAAATTCTTGCAGCATTACAGAGGGATACTCAACCTATAAGATTCTCTAGTTAAAAACGTTTGCATTACAGCAATCTCCATGAAAGCCTGGACACCTCGTTGGAGCCCCCTGGTCACACCCGTGCCATACCTTTTCAAGTGCACAAGAAGAACAGGTGGTAGTTTCCAAATTTCTATTTTTTTCAATGAATCCCTTCGAGTTTTGCAATGGCTACAGTAAAACCTGTTGTTATCCGTGAGCTTTTCCTCCTTGGAGAACAGCCTAAGGCATTCCTAAAACAAGACAGGGGAAACAGATTGTAAAGGGCAGGTGTCCAAGAAAGTGCAGCACAAAAGGTTTTTTCCTGTTGGGCTGTTAATTTGCACGATCTACCTGCATTCTCTGTTCTGCAAAGATGAGGAAGGCGGAGGCAGATGCATGTGCAGAAGTAGCTTTTAGTGCATACCTTAATTAGGCACAAGTGTTTCAAAATGGACTAACAATGATTTGTTTAAAACAACAACAAAAACATTTATACTATAACCTCTAAAGACAAATACTGTAAGTATTAAGTCCTTTTTTTGCCACTGCGACTTAAGGATTTCCATGCTGCTTGTGTTTTAAAACTTTTAAGAAATATCTTTTAACTTTAGGAGAAATGAAAAAAAGCAAGGAAGACACATTCATGTTTTAGGTTAGTGTAAATTAAGCTGGAATTAAGCTGAACAGAAGCAGCATCATAACAAAATTGTGAAAAGTTTTTACTGTGCAAGCTGCTTCTCTCCGTGCCACCTTACCTGCAGCGTACATTTACTGGTGGATGCCAGTGGTAATGACAAATACATGAACGCCTCGAATGTCCGGGACTTCTTGTGACACGTAAGACACTGCACCGTGGATTTGAACTGGCCTTGAAAGAGTGCAACAATAATGGATTCATTGAGCTGTTTGTGTTTGTGCCAAGCCAGCTCCGCTGCTCTGAAGTCATCAAGATGATCGTTGTTTTCTTCCTTGTGTCTCTTCCTATTGTCTGCCTGAATAACAGAAACTTAAGTAACTTTTTTTTGTATGTTAGCATGTGATAAAGATGTCAAAGAAAAAGGCTTTCCCACCATGGCACAGATCAAGTAAATTGTGACCTCTTCTTTGTCTTACTATCCCTTTATTCTATAAACCACAGCATCTTTGGCTTCAGCCTCTTCAACTGCATGGCCAGAAGTAGCACTAAAGCTTCCCTCTGCAAGGGCCTCCTGACAGGTGATGCAAAACTGAGCAGACCTCAAGACTTCCCATTGTACAATTCCTTTATGCGAATAATGGAGGGAAAGCAAGCTCCTGTTTTAGCAACTCTGGGACCTCCTGGACAGAGGAAGGAAACAGGACTTTACTGCTATTTAGCAGGTAAAGCCAACAGAAGTGCTTGTTCAAGCATACCCAGAAGCTGTTTTAAAATAAATAATAAGTTTAAATCTTTTTGCCCTAGCATAAAACTTTTTCACTTAATTCCCCTTATGAAGTAAAAAGCTTTTAATTTTACTCTCAATCATTTGACAGGTATATAAATAATTATACGTGTATTACTTACTTTATTTAGGTCTTCATGCAAGCCATCCATTAGAAAGAGAAGCAGTTCTTGGGAGTCCTGCTGGCTATATCCAGCAAATTGGTCATTAATCTTCCCAATTGTAATTTTAAAATCTTTTGGACTGATATATTTATACTGTCCTGTCCACAAAGCTTTCATTATTACACCAAACTCTTCAGCCACTTCACCTTTATGCCCCAGGAAGTTTGACCTGTACAATTTAACAGATATATAGTGAGTCATTCCAATAAGATATTATTAATTCAAAACTTGATCCCAATTTTAGTGTAATTTCTTAACACCCAGAATAACTACCTCTAGGACTGAACCACAATTTTTGTCTACTTTGATACTTATATAATTTACAGAGTTCCATTTACAATTAGTTCCATATTCAAAATTGGGTTGGTAGAAGGAACAAGTATTTTCAGCTTGCTTTGTAAGCTGCTATGCACATGTTTTGGCTGACTCAGAGGCCTCAATGTGGTGAGCGTAATTTAAGTCAGCTTGTCTAGTTAAGCCTCTTTGGTCCCATATCTGAACTCCAGGAAACTAGTGTTTGCTTTCTTAAAACTCCTAGGCCCACTGCATGTTTTTTATATATTAATGATTGTAAAAAACATTCTTTCTTCACTTATAAATTAAAAGAGGAGAATAAGAGATTGTTACCTGTTAATATCATCTTGATACAAGTTTCTGTTGAAATAATCAGCCAGATGGGGTGCGTTGCACAAACACTGTAATATGGAATTCATATAGCAAGTGTTCCCTAGATTACGAAGTCCGGTCAGAGCTGGTCCCGATCCCCCAAACACAGGGTTGAGATTCCGAATTTGTAATGCAGAGAGTCTTGAAATTTCAGGTTTAGCATAACAGACCGGTCTGTAAGGAAGAAATTATTATTTGTAACTTCTCTCGGCCGTGGCGCTGTGCAAGGCACGGTGCAGCGCTCCGCGCGCCGTGCAGCTCCCCCGGGCCCTACAGGCAGCTCCCTGCTCGGAAGCTCGGAGAGCAGCGTGGGTTTGTTAGAGGGCGGCAGGAGGCAGCTGCTCGGCTGCTGTCCTGAGCCGGCTTCTCCCAACGGGCTCTGGAGAGATCCCTGTTTTTATCCCTGCCTAGTGAGGTGGTCTCGCAGCATCAATAGACACAGGAAAGCAAGACTGTGCACAAAGCTTAACAGGACAAAACTTAACTCTCCCTCATCGGATATGAAATACTGTGGCACAGGAATTCACCAAATCCATCATTTAAGGTACTCAAGACCGATCAATGCAATAATGAGAAATCCATACATGCTGGCCTACAAGGCTGAATTACAGAGTAAAATTATTTCTTTCTAAATTCATAGATGAAAAATGAACTTAGTTATTTAACTACTCAGTTTAAAACTGAATCTCTTCCATTTTACAAGTTGTCAGAAGCCTTGACACAAGTACTGCCACCCAGGAAGCAACTACTGCCCAGTTAACACTGTGAGCTCCAAAGTTCATGCAACTGGATGATAACTGGAGTCTCGGAAGCACATTCCTTTTTGAACTTGCAGCAATGCAAGGTTGTCAAAGAAACTCCTGCATGCCTTTGCAAGGTGCTTAGAAATTATTAATGGATAATTTTGGATAAAGACTAAATCCTAGAAGGTAGCATAGTGCCTGAACTGTGATGCTGTAACTTTCAAACCTACTTATTTTCGCGATTGACTGTAGGGGTCACAGGAATTCTTCTCTTCTCTTCCTCCTGAATGGCTTGGGTTATATCTGGGGAGGAATAGGAGCGCTTCAGTTTGGAGTGTTCTCTTTCTCGTTCAGCAGCCACCTGTGGCTTGGGTTTATGGGTTGGTGGAGTAGATGGAGGAGTGGAGGAAGGAGCCATTTCTGGTGGATACATGTGAACGGTGTTTGTCGGCGAGTGGTAATATCGAAAGGTTCCTGTGATTGGATCCAGAAACTTGGGAAAGAAAAACAAATTGTTTCAAAGCCAGGTAAAAAAAAAAAATCATTAACTTGCTTATCTAGATATGAGCCCGAATTTTTCAAACACTGAGATGTTACAGTAGTGACAGACTCAATGCTTAGGATTAAATTTAGTGGAAGATTACTTATACCAAAATAAACAAGCAACAGCTCAGTATAAAAAGCCACTGATGAATTCCACTTGTTTCATTAAAAATTAATGTTAAGATCCAGAAAACAACTGGGAAAAGAAATTAAACAAGATTAGATCAAACTCAAGAATACAAATTACGTGAAAATCACTACAAGATTGCATAGATTTCAGAACACAAAGTTACCTTTGCCCAGCCTGGAGGCAGTCCTGGTATTATCCTTCCCATTTCCTCACTTCGTGCTCTCATTAATGGCTCCCGCTGAGACTAGTAAATGCAATGGAAATGTAAGGTATGTACAGTTAGTTATGCAGAGGAACAATCTGTATGTGACTTCTCTTGTAGTTGAATGATTTTTACACAAAACAGCTCAATAAGAAATCCTTGATTACAGCTAGAAATGTGATTTATTTTTGAGCAGCAACATGGCAAAAAGCACCTTCCCTAAGGCAGCCACTTTATTAGGAATACATGCTTCGGTTACGAGGATAATCTTGTCCCCTTTCCAAAGGGGGATGCAAGCGAGTATGAATGACATGATGAACACATGTGGAACACTTTGTTAATTCCCATCAAAAACATAAAATGATTTCCAGTGAAAATTTCAAATATATTTTTTGAAAATGAATGACAAATATAAAAAGCAAATGCAACTGTAGAATACGGCACAGTCTTTTCCTAAGCAGAAGACATTTGAAAATTAAAATGAGATGAAATTTAGTGTAATATGAGATAATAAAGCATCTATATTTGTATGTTTTAGCTACATACAACACATTGCATTTACTTTAAGTCTTTCAGTATCTTGTTCAGAATCCTCTCTAACGGCTCCTGGCTTTTGAGCTCCACTGTCTGGTTCTCCTTTAACCCCAGTTTGCTGTAAAAGATTTTGAGAGAAGACTTTCAAATTTCATGTGAGATGTCAGTAAAAAAGGCCACTAAAGCAAAATTGGGAAAAAGCAGAGTTACTTTTCTCCTGTTAAGTTCAAGTGGTACCTGCTGTTACCAATTCTTGGTATCCACAAATAAACGGGTTGTTTTTATTTTTACTATATTACAATTCTTTGAAATAGCCTTTACAGATGAATTTTGTGTTCTCCACAATTTTATGGCACTCTCCACAAAAAAAAAAACATGGATTTTATAACTTGTTTAGATACAACACTAGACTTTATAAGTAGCCCTTTCTTCCACAATCAGATGAGTATTTTATACCTACAGATATTGGAAATTCTTCATGAGTCTCAGGAAAGAAGGAAATGTGACTTTAGAAGATTTGGAACCGGGCTGCTCTTAACCAGTATACTAGTTTAGGGTATCACTCTGCTTCCATGTAAGTCAACGAAATAATCCCTTTGTTGTGTCAGTATTTAGGTATTAGAGAGCTTGTTATGATAATATGATTTGCGTCCTTTACTAGAATGTGTTACAGTAATACAGCATACACTAGGGGCTGACATAAGAGACTGAATGTTAACCACATCTATATAGTTGACACAAAAAATAGCAGCCCGTGGGCCATCCCTTCTATTTCCATATCTGTGGGAAGTTTTTTTATTTTGTTTTGAATCCTATGGGAATCCTATGGTGTCCATCTACAGCAAGACTCAAAGTGCTCTAAGCTCTCTGTAAAACTCTACCCCATTGGGTCCTGTTCCCAAGTTACTCCTCTGTATTTATGTAAAAATGGCAGGCCTAAATAAAATTCAAATATACTTAAAATTTCCAGATTTATACTATACTATTCACAAATCATACAAATCATACTTCAGGTTGGTGATGATTTTTCTCTTTTCTTACTAACCTTTCCTGAGGTGGTCACAAAGGTCTGAGGTGTATCACCCAGGGCACCTCTCTGCATTTCTGGTGTTCTGGTTCCCTTTTCTCTTTCTTCCACAGATATTTTTTCAATCTCAATACTTTTCAAATCAATACTTTCTGGTTCATTTTTATTTTGCTTTTTTGCTTCTATTACTTCTTTCTGTGCTGTCTCTTTTTCTTTTTCCTCCCGTTCTTTTTTTATCTGTTCTTCCCTGTCCTTTTGTTCTCTCTGCTCTTTGGCTTGTTGCAGCTTTTCTTTGTATTCCTTTTCTTTCTTCTCTTCCTTTGCTTTTTGTTCTTGTTGTTCTTTTTCTTGCTTGAGTTTTTCTTTCTGTTCTTCTTGTTGCCTCTCCCGCAATTCTTTTTCCCGCTTGTTCTTCTCTAGCATGGCAGCAGTTTCTGCGTGTATGCGACTTTTTTCTTCTTCTGTCAAAATGTTCTTTGCATCATGCAGGGGCTTTGTGGACCGGTCTGGAATGATGCGTCCATTCTCAACAGGCTGGCTGTCAGTGATGGTGCTCTCAGATTTTGGTCTGTTATCAATGGGCTGTTTTAGGGAAGGCTTTTTAGTGCGATCAACCTGTTAACACCAAGTGTGGAACAACAAATTCACTATTATTGCTCTGCTGGCTAGATTTTTAGCTAGAAACAGTTTTCTAAGTGAGATTTGTGAGAGACTAAAGATGTTATCAAGTCTATTTCTGTCACAGAAATAATGAACTTTCAATTTCAGCAACTTTTATTATTCTAATTCCTTATTAAGGAAACTGGGTATTCACTTTATTTTCAGCTGCAAAATAAGAGTTACCAAGCCCTACAAAATGATAAGGATGGTATGAAGCACTCGTTACTACAACTCAATCTTTTACTTTTAAGCTTTCAAAGGTGAACCTTTTAGGGCAATCAAGCCACCCTAATTGGGGTGTGGTGCTCTCAATTGTACTTAAGCAGGTCTGCTTGGTGAGGAGAGGTATTTAAGATCCTCCTGTGGTCAGGCCTAGGAGAGCAGGTTGTGTTGACAGTGAAAGGGAGGAGTTAAGTAAGAACAGAGATTGTTCTCAAAGGTTAGGGTCTCTTGCCTTAAAATCTTAACTTAGAGGAAGCACCTAAAGGAAAATTAAGAGGTTTGTCTCCCTCTCATGCTTTAGTAAAAGAGCTTTACAAAGCTTTTTTTGCTGTCTTGTAAGAAAGTTTGTTTCCTGTAAAGGGGAGGAACAAACAGGTTAATAATTTGTCATACAAGGAGAGTACTGAGAGACTCCACGGAAGGTTTCAGGAAAAAAATGGGCGTTAAAACAACCAAGGTAAGACCTCCTTTCTGCCTATTACATAGCATGTACGCTCTGAGTAGGTAAGTTTGTTTACAGAGTTTCTGAACTAGTAATTATTGAGCCCCAATTTCTCAGCTACCCATGACAAAATCTTCACTGAAAGCTCTACAAGTATGTTCAATATGTCCAGGTTAATACAGCTCTGGGGATTATCTACTGTAGTTTCACAGACCACCAGTGGTCTCTGCCTTGCTGTACTTATAATTCAGTATTTGGAAAGACAGTTGCTGAAAATATTTCTCTATGAATTTAGGCTTCTACAATTAGTGGCTCTCCAGTGGCTTAGCATTACACTAGCACTGATTAAAAAACAGTTTACCTCAGGGATGCTTCTTGTAATTGGTACTGGATGAACTCCAGATGAGCTGTCAGATTTGGGAACAGTTGCAGCCTGTGCACTTGGTCTGTTATGAGATTTTAGTCTCTCTTCCAAATTACTTGCTGTTTCTTCATTCTCAACTACTTCTATTGGAGTCGGCTTTATAGCAACAACAGGTGGAACAGGAGCTGGCTCCTCCAGAGACGGATAAGTAAAATCCACTAGACAAAGAAAAAGCCAAGAACAAGGCTATCAAAAATATCCTTGAGCAAATTAATGTTACAAATTAAAGTATGAACGCTGGAAGAAGAGTCATTCTTTATACTTACAAGAAACAGTCACTGCTTCTCTCCTGCTGTGCTGGGGTGGAGTTACTTTAGCATTTGTGGTGTACTGGGGAAAACAAAGGAGCCAGTTTTCATAGCCTCCTTCTAGGATTAATGGCTCATTCTGCAGTAGAGGTTGGCTTTCCCACTTTAAGGACAAAGGTTGAAATTAAGTGAATTTAAGAAATGGCAAAGGAACTTTTAAACTCTAACTTGTAGAAGTTTCTGTGTCTAAAGAGAGTGGTTCTGGAGAGCAGCTTTGCAGAGAAGGACCTGGGTATCATGGTAGATGACAAGTTGACCATGGGGCAGCAGTGTGCCCTTATGGCTAAGGGGGTCCTGGGGTGCATTAGGAGGAGCGTCTCTAGCAGGCTGAGGGAGGTGATCGTCCCTTTTTACCTACAGCATCATCTAATTTTTTTTTTTTCTTCCCCAAAATAGAATTACTTATTACTAGTTCTGGTAACAATCATCCACACACAACAAATGTTTATATTCGCTTCAGTTTTAGCGATAAACCTGCTGTGTGATTAGAGGCATTAGCTTTAGAAACTAAGACATTAACTTTCTGAAAAATCCTGGGGAGCCCAGGCTCAAGACTGGTTTCATCTTGAGACCTTCAATATTAGGGCATGAAGAGGCACAAGGTTCCCAGCCGATTCTGTAAAGCAATAAACATGGAGAACTGCCTGAATCTCTGAATAAAGTTGTGCACTCTTCTGCTATCAAAATAATCAATCCTGGGATATTTTAGCGAGTATCTTGGTTCAGTTTAAGTGTCTCATATTCCTTGTAATTAGAGATACTTTCAGAGCTTCTTATTTTGTGGGATAAAGTAATACAAAAAGCAAAGCTTGCCAACCTTAAAAAGTGCATCTTTCAGGCTTTGCAGTGTTGTTCCAAGCTTTAAGTCTTCTGCAGAACTAAACCAGTCTAGCAGTATAACATAATCAAAATGTCCTCTCCTCTTCCATGGATCTCTAGAATCCTCTGGGAGTCTAGCTTCAATCCAACTTGTGGTAACTCTGAAATGTATTCAAATGCACTTACAGATAAACATACAAGTAATGGTTTGAGAAATAATCCACCTACATTTATATGCTTGTATCTGTGGATAAAATACATCTGTTCTGGCTTAAAGTCGGTACATTGAAAAGCAAAGCTGTCGAGATCTATCTTGCCACACACATCAGGGACTCCTAAACCAAGTGAACAAGCTTTAATAGCACATAATCCTTCTAAAGCAGTGATTTCTTCCCAGCCCTGCCTCAGTCAGTTTACACATGAGGAAGAGAAAAAGGCAGTATTTTAAGAGATGTTAAGTATCTGACTATTATTTAACATTATTCCATACCCAGGACTGATTGCTTCTTCTGGGACGCTGATAGATCTTGGAATACAGGATTCTTGATAATCTTTCAAGCTTCGAGTGTCCATTATGATCAGTTCAATGTTTTTGTCTGTCATCATTGCAAACAGTTTCTCAGCAGTGACTGCTCCTTGAGATACAAAAGTTATTATAAGCAAAAAGATACATTATAAATGGAGATAGCTATAAGCACATCTCAATCGAAGTCAACACTGCAAGTGAATGAAACAAGATGAAACAGATGAAACAGAACGTGTCTAGAGAACCCATTCATGGATGCTCTTTGAAATGGTCATGGAGGTGAGATGTCAAAATATATTGACTCCTGTTGTTTCCACTGCTCTAGTGATTAGCAGTGGATATGCTGAATTAGGCAATATGGAACACTTCCATGATTAGTTAAGCTTTCTGAGGCTTCATAAAAATCAAGCTGTACAGTTGCAAATGCATGTCAAACTGCATGTTGCAAATGTTTCTTTGCAGTTTAGCTCTAGAGGACCAACTCATTTACTAGATAAGCAAAAACCAAAAGTGGAGAGAAGAGTGTGAATAGGACTTCTCAGTTAACTAGGAAAGATGACACATCTCAACCTTGGCTAATCTTTTTTCCATCATTTGAAGAAATAGTTTGCTTTTACTCTGACCATCCGTGGGTCAATTCAGCTTTAATTTTTACACTGTATTGAAAAGTTGAAGGCAGTTTAAGTTCAAGAGAACTGATGATGGCTGTAACAGGGCTTTAATTGCTAAGTTGCTATTACCAAAATGCAGGATACCAGTAATTTCAGCAAATAGCTTTGACTGTGAAATTGCTCTTTCTATAAAGAACTGCAGAAGTGAGGGGTGCACGCATATACAGAGCCACTTTTTACAGTGGTGGGAACATATATCTCTTACCACTCAGATTGTCAGACTGATCCTTTTTTTCCAGGGAATGTGTCTTCTCACCGTTGATCTGTGTTGACAGAAGAAGACAAAAAAAAAGGTGTAGGGGAAGTCATCTCATATTTAGACAGCAGACACTGACTCTCACAGAGCTTGAAGGAAACTGATCAGACTAGAAGTCACAGAAGAAACTCAAGCAGAAGATGCCTCTTTCAAAGTTATGTTGACAATATCAGAAAGATGAGTGTGGCTGCCTGTCTAGATAGAAAATCAAAAAGATGGGACTATACCATCTACTAGATGAAATTCCTAAAGGTCTGTGGAGAGATAAGTTCCTCACTATGCTATTGCTCTTAAAGAGAAAGCAAGTAAAAATAATCTATATTATCAGCTCTTACCATGCAGAATCCTTGCTTCTCATGCAAAGTAGCTCTGGCAATGGCAATAAGTCTATTTTTACTATAAACACAGTTTGAATTGGTAAAAAGCTAGTCTATTTTATGCACATCTCAGAATTCATTCCAAAGAAATCTCCAAGAAAAGTTTCAGGGAGCAGAAAATGATGAATATAAAAAGAAAAAGCTATTAAAGAACAAAATAGCAATGATAACAAACAACCCAACACCCTGATCTTGAGTTAGAAATGCTACTGAAACCAAATGCTAGATCAAAACCATGTATTCAAAGTGAATTAGAGAATTTGTAGTTGTTTTTGATTACCCTTTGGCTTTTTCCTTTGGAATCTGCTGAGCTTTCTGAAGAGTTCTTGCCTGAACCCTTT
Organism: Rhynchotus rufescens; assembly: GCA_032273925.1. NCBI lineage: Eukaryota > Metazoa > Chordata > Aves > Tinamiformes > Tinamidae > Rhynchotus > Rhynchotus rufescens. Next base: position 14,540 of record JAVCKT010008261.1, read on the forward strand.
CCATCATCTTTTGTTTCTTGCTTTTTCTGCAGCTCTTGTCTATCTCTCTCTTCAAGTTTTTTCCGAACTTCAGCTTCCTCATATCTATTAGGAAATTAGAAAATTGCATTTTTTAGCATCAAAAGCATTAAGTCTCTGAATAGGAGGAGAAAAAGATTCAAATATTGTGAAATTACTGTTTTTCATCAAACTTTTCCTTCCTGATGGCTTGATCTGATGAAAACCATAATAAGGAAATAGCTCCTTTCTAAATCACATACAGTTTATATCTTGAGGTTTCATTTCATAAGAGATATCAAAAAAAGAAACAGGGGTGGTATCAACAAATGATAGTTGCCAACAATTGAGGGCATAGAGATAGTGGCAAGTTATTGAAATGTGTAAAAAGGAAAAACTCTAACAGACTTTCTTAGATAAACTGTTCAAGTTGTCAAGAGTTCCAGGTATTCACAAACTACTGCAAATATAACCCCTTAGTAGTGCGTAGTGGGAAAACCTGCAAATTCAGGTATAATGAACAGTATCTATGCATTATATTCACATACCTGAGTTTAAGGCTGTCTGAGAGTCTTTCGGCTTCTTCAATAGCTTTTTTCAAGTTTGTAGGTCCAAGAATTGCATGAAAATAATCCTAAAATTACAAGCATCACCACCTGTATTAACAGTACTGTTTAATAATACCTATTTCTGTATGTATCAAGAGCATCTAATTTGTTGTAAAGTGATAGGATAATGATGATAATGATTGCCAAAGTAAATGTTTTGAATCAGGTATTTCCTGTTAAAACATTCATTAGCAAATGCAGTAGTTCTTTAGTATTAGAGTGTGTGTCTGTGTATGCATGCATGGCAACCCAGCATATGCTTGTTTATTTGTCAGTGACCTTGGCCCAAAATGAATACACCACCCTCTCACACAAGTCCCAAACTTCTTTGCACTACACCAAGAAAGGGCTGGCTGAGAGAGATTTTTGTCTCCGTTAAAAAATATTCACACATCTGGTAATTTATATGCCTTAAATGTATCTGACCAAAGCAAACTGTGAAAACAATTAGTGACAGAGTTGCCAAAAATAGGAAAGAAGTGTCAGCACACAGGAGACTTACTCTTATTTACTATCAGAGTCATTATTTGAATGTACATTAGTGTAATTGTCCACATTCTTTATTTCTCTGTGTGCTTCTGTTTTTATGTTTCTGTCAGTACAGAAGTAGCCAGTCAGAAAGCTTATGTACCTGTTGCTGCTTAAAATCAGGTCTCTTCTTAATAAAATTATAAACAGTTATATATTTCATATACAGGACGTAAGCTTTTTCTTCATCTCTGTCCAATCTGCTTTCTTCTGCCGCCTTGAAAATCTTAAGGGCACTCTGCACATAACTGAAATCAAAGAGCAGCAAAGCATGTGACTGTTGACTTACCCAAGCACCTTCCCTGCCATTCCCCAAAATGTCCTTTTAACTGTTCATAGCCTCTCCTCACCTATTTAATGTTTGCTTTACTAGCTCAGTATAAGCTTTTCCATAAATATGAACCACAACTCTGCTCACAAAATAATGTCTCCCTTTGCTAAACTATTTATTAAATGGATTCAGAACTGATTCTGAAATAGAATCTTCCATTGTTAAATAGCAGACTAAGATATGGAAACACACATACATAACTTTCCTATTCTCAAAGCAACTACTTTTCTTGCAAAACAAAGCAAACGCTCCATCCCCTTATTGCACTGTAAAACAGAATGACATACTTGTCTAAAAATGCTAGAAATATTTTATGTTTCCATGCAGAATTTTAACTGCTCAGTCTTTAATTGTTTTTGTGAACTTGCATTTACATAGATTTTTTTCAAAGCTCTCAAGCTTTCATGTGCATTGTGCGAGTCTGTTTTGACAGTGGGCAAAGTTATCTGTTATAGGTAGTAAGCGTATCTATTTCACAGTTGAGAAATCCGCCTGAAAAGTCTATCAAAGATTTGGTACTGAACAAAATAATTGAGGAAATTTAGGTCCACAACATAGTTATGAGTGCAGTGAACTTAGTATTAAAAAGATTAATGCTATTTTTTCTAAGTGTTTCTCAAAGAGAAAACTAATGAAGACCTAATACATAAAGGAAATGATTTAACTTATATAAGTACAAAACTTTATTATGAATTACTTCAATTGATTACAAATTAACTATTCAAAACAAAGGCCTAGATACCTCTTTGTGCTGGTCTTTTCAGGTTTTATTTCTGTCTTCTTGTTGAGATCTTTCAATGAAGTACAGAGATACAGCTCTTTAGGTACAGATGCCACAGCAGGCATGTTAATGTTGTTACTCGTGTCTCTCTTAGAACGGGACAGCTTCTTAGAAGTCTCTATCAATATTTGTCTGTTAGAAAGAAAGATTAAAAATATATATATTCTATTAATTAGTTTTCATGCAGATTGTAGTTAGCTGTGTGTAATACTTAGCCTGGCCTACTTTGTCAATTATCAGTAACATGAGACTACCTGGAATTTATGCAGTTAGAGATTATATTGTAATCAAGAATTTTGAATATAATTGTTAGGTAACGATTTGGAGTTGCAGTACCTTAGTCGGCGTCAGTATCAACATTCCTATGTCTTTGATATTATGCTAGAAGAATACAAATACATCTATTTAAAACAAAAATTGTTACCTATTCTAGGCAATTATTTTTAAATCAAGTGTAAAAAGAAAATTAGTTCTAGGAGTTAGCAAAATTTCTCTGCCAGAAGTTAGAGCAATAATGTTGTAGCTCTTAAACTACAGCTAATCATATGTAATCATTCTTTCAGGGTCCTCTTCCAGTTCTAAGTATTACTGATGTAAGCAGATTACCTGAATAGTTTAAAAACATGAATTAATCCTCCCTCCCCAAAATGACAGAATTATTTGAAACAACTTTTGGTGATTTATCAAGAACATATGCAGTATGTTCAAACACTAGAAGAATAATGAAATAAAGAGAAATTTGCCATGACTTACAAATTCTAACAATCATCCTACCCTGTCTATTTATCTGACTATAAGGCCAGTTAAATATGTTATAAAAAGTGTGCTCAGCTGCCTGCATTTGGAAATTTTTAATGAGTAATTTTTTATGACTCACTTATGGCTGACCTCAAATAGCTGCTACACCCATGGAAAGGTGACTTGTGACATTGTGGCAAGTCAAGGTGAAGGAGAAAGATTAGTGCTGTGAAGTGATCTGAAACTTCTTGGACCTGCTTAAACTCTCATGTACTTCTGCCTTTGTTTCCGTGTACAAGAATTCTTTGGGCACCCATTAAACAGCTTAGATGATTCAATAATCCCCTTTGGCCAAACTCTGCTAATCTTACATTCTGCATGAATAGGCCATAAGTCTCATACAGAAAGTTTAGCTAAAATATTTGAATTCAATATATGAGGTATTCATGAGATATTCAGTAAAAAACAACAAATGAACCTACAGGATATTCCCAATCTAAAGCTTTTTTTTTTTTTTCCTAAAATGAGGACTTGCTTTATATAATCCTACAGAACTACAAGGAAAAACTTCACTCCTATTAATATTTTAACATTGCTTGTCTAATCCTGCCTTCAGAGTACATCTTTAACTGTCATTTTTCCTTTTCCCCCCCTCTTGGAACTGCAAATAGACTTTTCTTTGAAGCTTTAAGTCCTTTCTAAATATATCTTCTAAGGTTGCTTTGTTATGTAACAAGTATTTTCTGAATCTTAAGAGGCAGGATTTGATTGACTTCTGACAAACTTAAGCAGGTTTTAAAACTAAGTGTGCATTTTGGAAAAGATGAAATCATGTTGCCACGTCTGTGTGTGCATGAGGAAATACAAGATTTTGAGGGAGATGCCAGCCTATCTTGCCTTATTGTGTGGCTCAGGTTCTCAAGTGTTGCTGACCAGGTCTTCTAGACCTTGTCTATTTAAAACAACAACAACAAACTAGTCTGTACAGTCTGTACAGTATCTCACAAACTAGACATTACTTTTTGACTGTGAGATACTGTACAGTATCTCACAAACTAGACATTACTTTTTGACCTCGTACAGCACTACTAGTCATGTCATGCTGCAGTGAAATGAATGGGGATGTACTAGGAGTAACTCTTGCAGGAAAAGCCAACGGATTCGAAGCAGCTTGCTTGATGGAATTACAGCATCTGTCATAAGTAAATATGAAATTTCTATTGCAGCCTCTCATTCATTCTTCAAGTACAGAACTTAACTGGGCCAATATAGCTAGCATTTTCAGAGGTTCATGCAGCAAAAATACAAACATTTCCCAACTCAAGTCTACAGACTGACCATTACTTGTCAGAGCTGACCATTCAGAATGCTAGTTCAGAAAGGCTTTTAATGTTTTAAGCTTCTACTGAACTTTAGGATGTGACTATAACTTGATTTGCCATTATACTACTTTTTTCTAAAGCAATTAACACTCCAAATTGCAGCAGAAGAGAAAGTTATAAGACAAAAATAATGCTAACAAAGCCCAAATTCCTAACTTAGCAACATTAAAAAAAAAAAAAAAAAAAAAGTGACCAACTTTTCAGTTATTTTCAGGTTGCTGAGGTACCTAATGACAGTCACTAACTCTGGCTATACTGTGTTTGGTAATACAGAGTTGTGTTTATTTAGAGGCCGATGAATGCCTCTGCTTATGACGACAGACTGACCCAAACCAAAGTTTGTGTCTGAAAAATAAGTAACAGTAAGAAATATTTAACTAGTTTCAGAAACATATTTGGTTCTCATCTCTTGTCTTTCTTAGCATTGTGAAATAATGGGCAAAACCAATGCAACAACTCTTTTCTAAACTGTAAATTAAAATTTAGGAAGCCCCATGAAGTAAAAACTTACAATTCTCTTCCTGTAAGTCCAAAAAAAAAAGTGAAGAAAGGGAAATG
>JAVCKT010008262.1:16014-34218 GCA_032273925.1 Rhynchotus rufescens
TTCCTTCCTTCCTTCCTTCCTTCCGTCCTTCCTTCCTTCCTTCCTTCCTTCCCTCCCTCCCTCCCTCCCTCCCTCCCTCCCTCCCTCCCTCCCTCCCTCCTATACTTCAAGCTTGATGGTGTAATGCAGTGATGATCATGAGCCAAGGTCACTATGGGACAATACTAAAGACTAGAAATGGTTGCTGCATACTGGCAAAAAGAGCCCTGTCCAGAATAAGTCCTTTCTTATAGTTCAAAAATATTTTCTTAAGTCCTAATTTCAATGTTTTTCATTGTGCATATATCAGGGAGAAGGATGAAAATTGCTTAATGGTATTTTTGGCCCAACTCAGTGATATTTCATATAAAGACCCAAATTCTGGATGCTTCAACAGAATTGGCTCTATCAGCTGTATGAGGTTCTTCTGCCTCCCCTGTGGATTTAGCCACAGGCTCTTTGGGCACTGGAGGTTTGGCTTTCAGCCAGTATCATCCAAGGGACTGAAAGGATCTGAAGAAGCTGGGATGGCTACGTGAATACGGACTGGGCTGTTTTACTGAAACAGTTTACTTTTTGGAGCCAGCGTTTGCCAGTACAAACTAAACTTTGTAGAGCTGAGCTGGGAGTTATTCCTTGGGACCCTGCTTTTAGCCACAGACTAAATAAGCATCAATTCAGCTCTAGGTTGCCGGCATAGAGTAGAAGATGAGATTATTTACTCCCTAACCCATCTGACATATTATATGACCTTGTAATGTCTGTATTGCCTGGCCACATCATGCTATAAGCCAACCACTCACAAGTAGTATGTTTAAATAGCCCTTTAGGCTGATTGAAAGTCACTATCTTTTGTCACATCTATGGTCTATTAAAGAATGTTTATTAAACAAACATTAGATAAATATATTTTTAAGCAGAGATTTTTGTAAAGCCATTTATGAACCCGAGGTGTTGTATCAGCTCACCACCTGCCAGAGGGTGTTTTGTTGAATAGGTTTGTGTGAATGAGAATTTTCTCCTTCTCTTTTTACAAATAAAAGTTTTGCTGTACACCTCATTCCTGCAGTATACAGGTGTGATACAGATGCATAAAATTTCTTCACATAGGCCTCATTCTAATCTTTCCTCCAGTGAAGGCAATTTATTTACAGGAAGAAAAACATTGATTTCTATTGGCAAATAAAAGCAGTCAATGTCATTTGTTTTGCTCTGTGGTTTCCCAGTCCTTGCATTATTAATGCACAGACCAGATTCTATAGTCCTTACTTCATGTGACACTCAGCCAAAAATCAACATGCTCTTCTGTGTAGGATCATTAGCCCACCCAGATCTTTATGGTAATTTGTATGTCACCATACATTGTTCATACAGGATGATTTTTAGTAGCTTCAGCTACTAAAAATCTGTTGATGACATCTATTGTTAGAAATAGTAAATGTGGGTGTTAGGATGGGCCAATATACTGCAACAGAGAGTCCAGTTTTCAAAACACCCTGATTTTATTCATTTTATTAATGAATAAAATTCAATATTTTATTGAGGCTTACATTTAAGGCTATCACCTACATTTCCAACTCCTCATCTGGTCTCTTCCATTTTAAATTACTAAGTTACTTCTTCACTGGGACTGCCTTCTAGTGTCATATAAAATACATCCTCCAAGACAATAAAATCTCACAGACAGACCACCAAAGAAGGTCGGAAGATTGAAAATTAAATGCAAAATCCAAGGCACTGGAAACTGGATTTTTTTTTCTCCCGCTAACTTGGTAGAATTTCTATGTGCCAATAAAATGGAAAATTTAAACATTTCAGGCAAAAAAATAAGATATTTGGCAACAAAAGTGTCAATCTTTCTGTGAAATTGTGTAGTGTCTTTCTAAAATTAAAAAAAAAAAAAAGGAAAAAAAAAGGAAAAAAAAAAGTCAAGCCTGTGCAAATGCACAGGGTTGAACTCAGTTAATAGAAAAAAAGGGTGAGAGAGGATTATATTCCATGTAGCTCCACTGGGTCTTGATCTACCATGCCAGGTTGACAGACCGCCTGCAATCTGGCACACTGCCCGATTGCTTGGGAAGCATTCTTGTCTTATGAACATGGAACAAGAGCCTGAGATTTCTGGTTGCAGGCAGGGAAATGCTTTTGACAAAGAACAAGCTCAGTGGCAATGCAGACTTGAGGCACCAGAGTGCAGAGGTGATCTGAGCCCCTGGGGCAGCAGCTGGACCTGCTCTGAAACAAGTCAGTGTGCACATGGTAGGAGCAGACCAGGATACAATTTGGGGCATGGAAAGTGGAAAGAAGACCGGATATTGAGGTCTTGCTCCTACCCAGGAGAGGAAGAAGCTTTCCTTGGATTGCCTGATAGGCTCTGGGGACTAACCTAGAGTAACTTTTCCTCTTTCTTCTATTGGGCTTAGTTGTTCTGTTCTTTTTACTTAAGCAAGAAGCCTCACTTGGGCTCTTTCAATACAGTGGCCATGGTGTTGTTTGCTTTGACCTGGCAGAAGAGAAGCTGAGTCTATCTGAAGCTTTGGTGGCAAAGAAGGGGGTTGTAAATTAATGAAGTGCTGGGAGTACTAAGATGATCTCCAGGCTGCTTGCTTGGAGAAGAACAAAGTGACTGTAGCTGGAGGGTTGTGAGGAAGGCAAGGTCACCCGTTCTCTGCCAGAAACTAAGATTTGGAAGGTTATACCATAATGAACTGCTAAGTCTTATCTGAGACTTAGCTTAGACTTCTGGGTTCCCTTACAGTCTTGTGAAGGATGGCTACTGTGCCATAAAACACCTGTCTTGTTTTGCACTGCTATAGATACCCTCACTTGCAGTTTCCATTTGAGTCCTAGAAGCACTTGTTGTCTCATATGATCCAGTTCCCTGAAACATACTGTCTGGTCTGGTTCTCCTGCTCTTCATTGAGATGCTTCTGAGCAGTGCATTGGGTCCAAAGACTAACTTGCTCCTGGGCTACTCTTCCGGTGTGTGTCTCTCTCTTACACACCAGACCTAATAATTGGTAATACAGAACTGATCTGGAGCACCTCCCTCTCCCCGTGGTGAACTGAGACATGTCTGTTCATTATTTGTGCCATGTAAATCCATCAGTGCTCTGTCAGCCTTACTGCCCGCTGTAACCCCAGGAGGTTAGAAGTTCTCTTCTGTGGAAGTCCAGAGCCGTAAAATAATCTCCGATGGCATCACCATCTTTAAGCCATCAGCCTGGCAACCCATTGCTATTTCTCTGGGCTTCTGACTTCCCTCTGCTTGCACACAGCAGACACGTGTTGCTGAAAGCACAGTAGGCAACATTGTCCTTCTGACAGACCCACACGCATCTGCCCTGACCGGAATCAAGAGGCTGATTATGTGTGTGTCCGCAGTGTCCCTCCTGCACCCTGCTGGCATGCTGATGCCCCGGCCCAGCCCTGCGTTTTTCCCCAGTGCTAGCTGTTGCCAAGGGCCTCCTATTGCAGTCTGCACTTCAGCTTATATAGAGACCTGTCCTGCTGGAGCCCTTCTGATTCCTGCTACAGTGTGTGTGGAGAGCCACAACGCAGTGGTTTAATTTATTCCTGCTACTAGTGTCTTGAGCATGGCTGGGAAGGTGGCACCAAGGTCACTGTCACGGCCCCTCTATTCTCCTGAAAACCTCCTTGGAAGAGCTGGGCTCTTCGCCATGTCCTCAGAGAGGTCTCCCCCTCGGTGGCACTGTCTGCAAGGCTCCTCCTCTGTGCAGAAATCTCCCCAGGGATGCAAACCTGGTACTCAGCTTGGTTTATATGTGTATGAAACGTAGCTAACAAAAATAGTGATGTGCTTCACAGTGAAGCTGTAAGATCACCCTAACAAATGCACACAAAGTACCCAGGGTAGATAAATGCAAAATAACAAATAAATAAAACCATGCGCTCTCAGAGCACTGCGAAAGAAAGATGAGCAGGTGATGAAAACAGGTTTTAATAGATCTTGACCAAACCTCTCCATGTTGCAGGCCTCAGAGCAAAATCCAGTCTGCCTCCTGTCATGTCTGAAGAGACTTTGAGAGCCAATTAAAACTGTAGGCAAACTGTCCTGAAACTTCAGTTCTTTTTTGAGCAGGATTTTTTTTTTTTTTTTAGGATATGTAATCCTAGGCACATCTAAAATGTACAGCACCTGTGCTTCAGTGTGGTTTGGTGATCTAGTACTGATATCCTGAGTGTAACATAAAATATTCACAAAGACAAATGTGAGCTGATACTGCTACAGGCTCCCTCTACCAGCTGCATGGGTAAAAAATAAATAAATAAAGTAAAACTCACCCAGCTAAAGTAAATGTGGCAAACAAACTGCAGGGCCTTTGTTCGAGTCTGTGCATATGTGAGTTAGTCTGGGTGTGTTAAGAGACAAATTAGCAGGGTTTTGGAGAACAATATTCTCCCTGCGAGTCAGGTGAATTTTATTCCTTGCTTTCAGCCGTTCCAGCAATTTTTATGAAGCCCTCCAGAGACCCACAAGCTTGGAGAGCTCTTTCCAAAGATGTCTTGTTTGCTTGCCCAACTGCATTCCTCTCCTCGTCAAACTTCTGCTGCTCTAGTTTCTCTCTTTTGTAAACGGGGGGAGGAAGAGGCTGCACGATTTGCTTTAGTGACTGTATATAGCCAGAAGTTGCTCTTCCAACAAGCCTTGAGCCAGCTGTAAAATTAGACCCTTCTCTTTAAAAAAGGAAATGGGTCAGAAAGACTGAGAAATCAACTGAAGAGAGATACTGGAAGAATATGTCCATGGGTAAGGCTGACCTTAGGGGTCTCTGTGATGTCCCTCTAGGTCTGTGTCTAGTCCCCAGCAGGAACTCTCAGGATGTCCCTGGGAAATGGGGCAGGTTTGGGCAGACTACAACAAGGAGAAGTGTTTTGTTTTGTTTTCTTCTTTCTTTTGCTTCCTTTACTTGACCCTATCACCAATGAGAGCTGAGGTTCATACCACAGAAGGGATTCCACTTAGATGACCTCCCCTTTGCAGGAGATGTTGGATGCATCTCTGGCCAAAGCGACTGTTCAGACTGGTCTCAAGTCTCAACATAATTGCCCTTGTGGGGCAAGGTTGATTCCCACTGGTGTCTCCCGGCTTCACCCGTCACCAGTGGCATGGTGTGGATTAATGCCACATGTAATGCTGGGGACACCTGCTGGCCTGGCCTGCGGAGGCCCTACAAGCCCTCCATGACAAGGGGGCCATGAGCACTAGTGACCTGGGGAGAATGCAAGCGACTGACCTCGAGGCAGAAGGCTCAGTATCCTGTTACTAATCCCCTCATCCAGCCAGATCCCTGTGTCTTCCCCTTACCCCCCTCTTTCCCTCTCTTTCTTTTTCTTTTTTTTTTTTTCTTTTTTTCCTTAAAGGGCATTTGCTGCACCAGCTGCCAGAATATCTCAATTGCATCATGTCAACAGATCCATCACAGACTGATATTTTATACTAGAAAAGGCTGAGTTTAACTCTTCCATTAAACAATTAAACCCATGCACACCAAACTCAAAACAGACTCTATTCTAACAGAACAATAAATATTGATGACTTGAGGCAAGTCTGGCTTTTATGACGTTTGATGACAACTGGTATCACTTACAGAAATTACATCATAAAGAAACAGCAATGAAGTTGTATGTCATCAGACAACATTAAATGTCAGAAGAAATATGTTTATCCTTTGTTTTCAGGTCCAACTTCAGTTCTAACATCTAAATGAAATCTAGGGCCATTATGATATTTATCAGGCAGTTAAAAAAGTCACTTTTTGTTTGCTGACTTGCTCCTTGCCAAAGGTGGTGTGTTGTTTATGTTCCTGTTCTTCCAAGCTATTTTGTGCCTTGCAGAGCATCTTCTACACTGAAACATCTCCTTCCTATTTATCCCACCCTCCTTGATTTTGCTTGCTCTCATCCTCTGGATGAGATCCTCATGGTCTGCCAGGCTGTGGAAACCACAAGGTAATCAATGGCTCTACTGGGCCCAGGAATGGGATTCATGAGGTCAAGTGTTAGCAATAAACTTGTTTATTGAAGACATTTTGAAGAGGCCGAGTAAGAGATGAAAACGCTTTGTCTCCTTTTTCCCCTCATGCTCGGGTCAAATAAAGTTAGGAGTGTCTGGACCACTGCACCACAGTTCTGCAGTTCAAACAAAATAAACCCTCCCTCTGGATACGAACCTCAAGAGGCTATATATAGCCAAAGACATGAAAATAAATGATATTATTAAGCAATGGCTGAGTTTTTAGTTATTATGGGTGTTTTAATATCTATTGCTATATACATTAAAAAAAAACCAAAAAAACCATGGATACAGAAGTCTTAAAATACATGGCTCAGTCAGAAGGCCCTCCTGCTATCCAAATTTTAAAAATGTATTCCTAGCTATGCACTAAGTAGTGGATAGGTAGTAGAAATTGGGCCCAGAGTGTATTACAATATCTGCCAGGTTTCACTTTTGATAATTGACACTGTAAAAAAGTTGCTAACCTGAAGGAGAATAGGTGGAAAAAAATGGTAATGGTGCTCAGCAAGCATCAAGGAGGGGAGCAATGTCATTTCTCTTTGGATAGGCACCTAAAAGCATTCGCTACATCTTGCAGCAAACCAAATCTCTGCAGTGTCTGAAAAGGAGTGAGCTGTTGCAGCAGGAGACCCTCTCTGTTGCATTTTCATTGTTTTCAACATCCAGTGATGTCTGAAATGTTAGAACAACCTTGCTTAAGTCTTTTAGCTTAACCCTATTGATTCTGCTATTACCTGTATGCAAAAGACGTAGTTGTGAACTGTGCATGACCAAGGTAAATTGTACCCTGAACTTACGTGTCTCTTCAGGCATAACACAGATAGTGAAGTATTTGAAATACTGGTAAATTCTAATATATTTTCAGTGTAACTCAAGCCCACTTAAAGATTCAGCGTTTTTCTTTCAGGGGTCTGCTAGAAATAGTTTAGGGGCAGGAAGCCGTTTTACACTCTAGGGGACCCAAACTCAAGCAAGAAATGTGGGGGGAAAAAAATAAAACAATTTTAGAACAGTTCTTGAAGTAAAATTTCAGTCGAGAATTTATCTGTCAGTTTTTTTTGGATCATCCTTGAATCAAATGGGAAAAGCAATTTGATTTTTTCTTTTCTTCTTCTTTTTCTTTTCTTTTCTTTTTTTTTTCCTTGAATGGCACACAGATTCTCACAGCTCATGGGAGCTGAATAATCAATACCAGGTACTAAGTCTCAGATTTTCCGAGTATTTTAAAGCTAGATAGGGCAGCGGCATTTATTTTCCATGAAGGAATTTCAAAGAATCATATTCTTTTATTTTAGCTGGTCTTGTGGCTGAATTGCTTAAAACATTGCTGTTGCTAAAGTAAGCTGAATTTACACACGCATATCTATATGTATATATAAACAAACAAACACAAAGACTGTAAGTCGGGGAAACACAGCTATGTTGCAGAAGCTGAAGTAGGAATACATCTAAGTTATTCTGGGGGACTAAGAAAGCATAAAAAAAAGTAAAAAGCAGTTTATAAAAAATAATTAAAAAAAGAAAAGAGAGGCATTCATAAGCCCTGGAAAACATTCAGTTGTTTTTGCTCATCTGCATGTCAATACCACCATACCATGCCAGCACATAGCTGCTTCGTAGCAGCACTGGTGTCTAAGCCCAAGGGAACAATGTAAGAGGTCATACGAGCACATTTGTAGGTTCACTGGTTTCTTTTCAGTGTGCTCGGGAAAACAAAGCCGAAATGGAGAGACAGGAGCTGTATCCTACGCAGTGATTTGTCGCTGACCTTTGGGGTCTTCAGCACAAGCACGGTAGCTGGTTCTCCAGCCCCACTGCGGTAGCCCCACATGCTTCACATCATGCGACGTGGTGGGAGAAGAAGCCCTCAAATTCCACTGTGGGCTCTGCTGCTGTAACACATGGTTTATTGTAACTTCATGGCTAGTATAGGATGGTTTTTATTGAAATAAGACCAGTCAACTTTAATTATCATGCTTAACTTCTATAAAACTGAACTGAAACACTCATTGCGCACTAGGTTTTATATAGGACTATCACACCTTCCCTTCCTGCTGCCTCGTGGTCACTGCCCTGATTCATCCCTGTGGTCCGTATTTCAGGTGGTTAATGCTCCCCACAGACTTAACTCTGGACTGCGGATTTAATTAGGTGGTTAAGTATTTAGAATTTGCAATTAAGACTAAAGTTTCTTCGTGGAGCCAGCTCCCAGTTGTCTTACCATGCTTAAGATGACTGCTTACACAAATCCAGCTGTTGTCACGGGATAAACGTGAATAGCTTCTCCGAATTAGCCCTCCCACTACAGCCACCACTACTTCGACTTATCCATTTTTTAAATGCCTGGGAACTGATGCTGGGACCGAAGCATGCTGCACTACCAAAGCAACAACAGGAGACTGGTGGAAAAATGCAAAATCTCTGCAACTAAAAATAAATTTAGCAGCTGGGAGGATACCAGGAGAAAAAGCAAGAGCTGCCAATACATGCAGCATTTTTCAGCTTATCGCTGTGCACCAATTTTAACTTGTCAGCCATTGCTGGCAGTAGGCAGAGAATGCGTCTGATTTTCATTAATTACCATTTCCCTGCCAAAGCAGATAACCAGAACTTTCTACCTCTCTCATAGGGGGTGTGGTTTTTCTTTTGTTTTTCTAAGTTACAAACATATCTTTTTTATCCAGGAACTCTTCTCAGGCCCCAAACTTCTGATTTTTTTTTTTTCCTGCTCAAAACTGCATCTGTTTAATTTGGGAATTTCATTTCTGTTTGACACTTGGGTGCACATTCCTAGACACTGAACGTTCAACAGCTTGTGAGCTTCTGTAGCTTTGGTCAGATGATGGTAAAACCTTCACGTCCCTGGGCTGGATCTTTTTGCATTTATAGACAGACAGTTTCACAACCGAGAGGGGAATCTAAAACTCCAAACTTTTCTTAGTTACTTCAGCCATGGGTTTTTTTGCTCCATTTGTTCCATGATTCCTCATATGCACTCAGAATATTTATTTATGGTTGTACAAATGGTAAATGAACAAGATTCAGTAAAGTATGGGCTAGTTTAAGACATTTAATAGTGCATCCATATAATGGGTTAATGATTTTACTAACCTAAAGAATTGCATTTGCAGCACAAATGGCAAAGATTCTGGAATCTTCCACAGAAACCAGTTATTCCATCACTGAAGCCTAATGAGGTTTATTTAATTTTCATCTATTTAAAGGATTATGTCTTCTCTTTCCACTACCTCAAGGCTCTCTTTCTGGAAAAATCACTACAGTTCTGCAATTTAGACCCTCACTTACAAGGCTCATTTTCTCATCCATGTTTGTACAGAACTATGTTTCACATATATAATCTGTCCCTTATTGCATTTTGTCACTGAAGTCAGCAAAGAGCTTAGAGCTGCACTGGAAGAAAGTATTTAGAGAAAAAGGACTTTTATAATGGCAAACTACATTCTTATTAATCCCTCTCTCCATCCATCATTCAAAACAGGTCTAGTTCCTTCATATGTCCCTGATGTTATCTTTGGTCTAGCCTGGCTCCTCTTATTCTCTTAATTACATTGACATTGATATTTGTCATCAAAATTAGTCTTGCAGATTGGGAAGACTGGAAATACAAATTATATATATAATATTATATATATGCATATATATATATTTGGAAATCTAGTGACTTGGGCGTGCTTCTACCATGTTTTCTTCCTTCATAATATCCCAGAGGATAGTTGTTCTTAAGCTTTTCTTTGGTTTGCTGCTTTGTTCCTGTAGTGTCTTATTTAAGAAAATCTGATTCATATGGGAAGCATTTATAGGCAAAGCAACATCTGAATAACTTAAATAGCCGTTCCAAATCCATTATACGTTAGAGTACATATGTAAGGTCCTGGTGAGCTTCCTACTCACTCAGGTGCCTGATTCACCATTTCATTCCCATTGAAGTCCAAAAGATTATTCCTAATCTTAATATCAGGCACCTGTTTCTGAGCCAGAGTCTGGACATCCCTTCAGGTCGTTTTGAAAGCAGATTGAATCTCTGCTCTAATTCCCTCATCCTAGTGGAGGTAAATGTTCACCAATTTTGCCCTGGAACCCTAAAGCTGCTTTTTTTTATCTTCTACTTTAGGCCACTCTACAATGAAAATTAGCCAGAGTTGTTCTTGTCATCATTTCAAAGAGGGAAGTCTATGAGGAGCTCTGCTAATTGTACTTACATGCTTGTTTCCACATGATTACGTTCAGCAAACTCTAGAAACTGCCAAGCTTCATTAGCTAATCCCACCTTCAGCACAGAAATTGGGTCTGACAGCTTCATGGACATAAATGCCCTCTAGTGACTGGTGATCACTGTAAGGAGCCGTGCTTTCTATGCAGAGCTTATGTATTTGGAAAACATCATATGTGGCTGTCTTGGAGTTACCTGGCTGGAGCTTTGGCCACTTACGATACTGGCTCATTGTGGGCAATTTTAATGAACCTTATTTTCTGAGAAAACATTCCATCTTTTTCTCTCCATTTAGCTCCATACTACATTAAAGCTACCATATAAGGAAATCTTTCTATGGCAGTTTTGTGTATTATCTTTTCCTTCTTTTTTTCCCACTGCCAAGAGCAGATAGTAGTTGTCCTTTTCCCTGCTAAACTTTGATGCCACATTTTCCGTGGTCTGAAGTAGTCCATCTGCACGCAGCATTTTTTGCTGCTGGTATTTCTCCACAGCTGGAGTTAACACTGCTTTCCCAAAAGACTGGGGAGACCTGAAAGTGGGAGGACTGGGACTGCTTGGTAGTGTTCCCGTCACTGCAAAATCACTTTTACAAGAAATTTTAATTCTTGCTTTCTGCTTCTACGCCAGTCTTGGCTGAGCAGTCCTGGGAGCGCAGCGTGGCAGAGGCAGTGCAGAAAGCTTGTAAGAGGTTCACTGTCTTTTGTGTCCTCAGTTGAATGATGCTAAGCCATAGGTTCCCTGCCCATAACTCAAGGCTAGGATGGTCCCTGTTCCCAGTCCACCCTCCCACTGCAGTGTAGACGAAGCCCATTGACTAACCTGCTAGCCAGCATTTCCAATATGAGCTTCATCTGAGATGTGACCAGAGTGAAGCTCCAGAAGCCATTGCAAGGATGTTGCAAGGACTAGGGATTAAATGCTCCAGTCAAAATGTTAGCGATTGGAAAGAGCTTGTGAGAGAAGCAAAGATGACCAAATGTCAAGAGGCAGACATCAACAAAATTAAGATTACTCAGATATGAACTACATATTAGCTGAATACAGTTCTAACAGGATAGTTTGGATTTTTGTGTATGAGATGGGAAAAACAGAGTTTCTATCAGTCTGGAGGGCAGTAAGCTATGGGAAACCTGAAGGAGGAGTGGGAAACTAGCAGACATATGAGAGACAAACAGAGACCAACTGAGGGGTTATTAAGCTTTGCAGTTTGGCATAGCACCGAGAAGATACATAAAGAACACATTCCCTTTTTTTTTTTAAAAAAAAAAAAAAAGAACAAAACCAAAAGTTCACCAATTCCCTAGACAAATGACCAGCAATTTTAATTCAGCCGGAGAAATACTGCCGAGAGATCTATCAGTGTATCTTCTGTTGCACTTTTAAAAAATATTTCTTGTCCCTCCAATTTTGCATGTACTCAGCAGCTTGGCAGGGAAATCTATTTACTGACTGTCTGTGTCCTCATATGCATCATGCCTGGCTGTTTGGGAGTGCAGGCTGGGGTGACTGGAACACGCTTACAGCTATGTTATTGCATAGCTGCAGAGCCTGCTGCAAACCAGGAATTAAAAGGGGAGTATATAGCTTATATAAAGAAGTAAAGCTATCAGTAATTCTTTTCAGCAATCTGTGTTATAGGAGACACTGGAGAGATTGAGCAGGGCTTGATATTAAGCAAATCGTTGTCATAAGATGGGATCCATTAGAGGCAATGACTCAGTAAGTGCTAGCAGTTTGAAGCTGCTGGTAATATAGATTGCATGGCCAGAAAACACTACCGAGAAGCAATGACCTCAGGCATTTCTTTCCAACCTGAATTATTCTGATTCTAAAAGGCTGATATTTGTGAGAAAGGGAATTGAGGATTTCTGTTACGCTTACTCCTTCCAATATTCAAGGAAGCCTGTAGCAAAACTGAGGCTGCATATAAAATGCTCCAAAATACATTGTGACCCAAATCTCTCATACTAGCAAAAAAGGAGCAAATAATTGATTGCATAAAATAAGTTATAACTCTTATTGGAGTTAAGATTTTGGGGGAAAAGTACTTAAAAAGCCCTAGTTCTATGTTATATAAAAGCTTCCAACAAATATGAGGAAGGAAACTTGTGCTGTTCTGCATACTGCTGACATTCCTCTGCTAACGGGCTGCTATAAGAATGTTCAACCAGGGCAAAACACAGGACAGCCAAAGAGCTGCTCTTGTTTTGTGTGTATGTGTGAGGAAAGCTCAACCCTGTGTGTTTGGCGTGTGAGGGTTATCTGGAAAAAGGAGGAAGGAAGCAGCTGATATTGGCTACGTCTCGTGGGGACTGGAGGTTTCACACGAGTCTAGGCTGATGTGTTTGGGGGCTCTTTTTACACTGCGGCAGTTGCAGTGTTTTGCTGTGTGCACATCTATGTGCTGCTGTGTGCATGAATGTCTCTTCTTGGTGATTCTCTTAGAAGGGCTTCTCATTGCAATTCATGGGCCTGTCGCTTTTGGGTGTCATTGCCTCCTGCCATGCTAATTAAAGCAAAAAAAAAGAAAGGAGGGGGGAGAAATAGCCATATAAATAAAAAATGCAGACTTGTCACATTTGACAGAAGCACCAGTGTTAAAACAGAAGTTTTCATCACCTTTGTTGCTTCCTTGTTATCCCTAGCTACAGGAAAATGCAACTGATGTTGTGTTTTTTAGTGATTAAGTGGTTAATGATTTAATGAACTAAAAAAATCTCATTTGTTGCATCCCTTGGACTCAGAAAAAACCTCAAAGAGCTGATTTTCTGTGTACCTCAGTCCAATATTGCTACCTGCTGGGATATGAACACAATCTCTAAATAAATTGCAAGTGGCCTTGGGCAAATGGAAGAGTTTTGCTTTGATCTTGCTAGAGAGAATGAAGTCAAATGTTCAATCAATCAATCAAATTCATAACTTCTAGCTACAATCGGCCTGACAACAGCCTATTATTTATTTTTAAAATCATATATTTCATTATTGCAAAACACACAGTCTCTTGTGGGGGGGAAAGCCTAAATTATTGATAAGCCTTATATGTGACTGAGTTTGTTGTTTTTGACATGCTTGTCACTAACTATTGTCAGGAAGAATTTACTAAGATGTTTAGTTTGAGATGTTGGCAGTGAATGTGTGTTGTGCCACATTTAAACTGGGTAGAGTAAACTTTAATAGCTTCTTTCTTCTCGAATTCCTAGTTGGTAAAGGCAGCTGAAGGCAGACTGGGCTTTCTAATGTGAAAACAATGCTTTAGAACAAGTCTCCTTTGTTTTAATTGCTGCAAAGCAGATGATTCAGGCTCTGAAATTATCCATGAGGTGGGGATTTGAAACTTTTAATTGATTTATGTATTTCAGGAAATAGCAATTCTCAGTGTGCAGAACACTTACGTAAACAGAAAAGGGAAAACAATTAACCCCACACCTCAAGAGTCTGTTTGCACCAGTGTTTGTCAAAAGCATCCAAAATGATGTGAGATAAGAATGTATCCTAAAAATCTTTTGGGATGCTTACCTCATATAGTCATCCTATTATATAAAAGTCCTTAAAGAAGTGGTAAAATGAGTATTTTTTCCATGTTTGCTGTGAGAAGATTGTGCTGATGTATCTGGGGGAACTCTGTGATGTGCCATGTGCCTTGTAATGGATAGAAGTTTTGCAGGAGAAATGGCTTTATTTCTCTATTGCTTGTTATGTGCTCCTTAAGGATCTTATAGGTCTGTAAATAAAATACTATCACCCAAACCCTGAGATCCCTGCATGTCCAAGAGCTCACTGCAATGCCTGAGCACCATGGAACAGTAAAAAGAAGTGAAATCCTGGCCCTGTTGAAGTTATTGGATCTTTTTTTTTGTAATTGATTTCTTGAGGTCAGTATTCCTGTGCCTGTAGTAACTCCTGGACAAGGGAAACGAGGGTGAGTGCTATGACCCCAGCCCTCCTAAGAGGTCCACCAACTCGTACTCCAAAGTACAACGTATGGAAGAATAGCAGCCAGTGTAGGGCAGCTGAGGAATGGTGAATCTGGCCATTAGAAGACATTCACATATGTAGTGTATACACATATATATTCTTGGCACACCCTTTGTCTTCATCCAAAGATGAGTCATGTAAGGATTTAATTATTTGAGTGATCAGCATGCAAAGCACCCAGAGCTTCACAAAGGTACTGTGTAACGTATCTCTGCCAATACAAAGGAGATGCAGCTTCCACTGTACCCCCTATAAACAATTAAGGAAACCACAAATGTTTATTGTTTTTTCTAAACCCGAAGTTGTTACCAGCTTTTGACTTGCAAAGGGCTTGAACATCTATGAATTTGTACTTGTTCCTTTTTGCAGATATGATTCTTGACCAGACTGAGAGAGGAAAATCAATAATACTGCCCTGTTTTTGCTGAAGGGGAAAGCAGGAACAGCAGTTCTAACCTTGGAGCTTGGGTTAAAACCCAGAATCTTTATATCTGATCCTGTGTCCTTTGATGCGTCAGTGGCCTTCTGCCATTCTTAGTGGGGCAGGCTGAAATTACCCCTTCTGATCTGCAATACAGATCTCAGCCACATTTTGAGCCTGCTGCTTATTCTACACTCATTTCTCAAATAGAATACACAGAAAGCATCCAAAAAGCAATCTGAGATATGTTGTTTTGTGTGTAACTAACTCCCACACTCTTGAGCCATAGATAAGCAAAAATTAGTTATTTAAATCTATTACTACTATTTTTAACTGTGTGAAGCAATCTGTATTTATAACAAGATTTGTTTTTAATGAGTTAATTCTGGTAAAGCCTTTTGAAGCCAAGGTCTACAGGCTGCTGACCTGTGACTCATAGGACTTGAGTGCTAAGAACAAGCTATCAGCATAGTCACAGGTAACTCACTGCATTTCTGTATACTAGTATTGATCATAAAAGTATTCAAGTGTTGCATTAAAAAAAAAAAATGAAGTGGTCACATTTAGAGGCCTTAAAGAAAAGAAGTATTTTTGAAATCTTTCTTTGCTTCCCTTACATTTCCTGTCTCTAACTGCTATCGCTTTACAGTGTGTCAAAAGCAACAGCACAAACAAATCTCTTAACCTTTCCTGGTCCCTCTGTTTGAGACTTGTCAGAAACAGCACTGTAGATACAGCAGGTCTCTGTTGCATTCAGTACTCGTGGATGGCTTCCAAGAACTTCTCTTCTCAGTTTTGAGCATGAACTTGTATTGTCTGTCTGGTTTATATCATAAACGGTTAGTCCTATTAGCACCTAGGCTTGGATCCAGACAGTGAATGCCTTTTAAGGCTCAGACTGATTCACACTTGTTGCAAAGCCTGGAAAATAAAGCCTTTCCTGGATTTTTCTCTTGTGGCATCATTACAGAATGTAATTATGGACGGTAATGTTATTTCATTACAAAGGTTTAGTGAGATGAGCAATTTAGGACACTTAATGTCTGATGTACAGCTCAACTTGGCTTTCATTTATATTCTGAGACTTTTAATCACGGGGAATACACATTCCGCTTGACACTGCCATGTGAGTGTGCAGGCGGTTTAAGGCTAGAAATAAATATTTTGTTAATATTTGCAACTAAATTTTTGTGTGGAAGGAATTTGTTGTGTGAATAAGTATGTTCTGTTTTTATTCAGTTATGAGGACAACAGAACAAATTATTTTTCACCTTTCTCAGTCAGCTGAGAAATACTTCAGAGATCTTTTCTGCTCAGGTTTTCCAGCTGCAAACTTTGCCAGATGCTTGGCTGCCTTCATAATGAGGGCTGTTAAGGAACCAAGGATATTAGATGCTGCAGTCCATGATAGTAGGGGACTGTGCTTGATGACTCAGAAAGGTCTCTGCTGCTGCTGTGTGCCTGTGTTTAAGGGAGATGGTGTTTCTGTCACCTGCCAAGAAGCCTCTGATTTGGCATCTCAAAGCACCGCGAAGTGTCAGCGCTAAATTAATCCTTTGTGCATTGGTGGTGATTTCAGAAGAACCCTTCAGATACTTGGTGGTTGCAGAAGGGTGGTAAACTTAGCTCTGAGGTTGTATTTTGTGGTTTAAGTGAACATCAGAGGAAATCTTTTCCTTTTCACTCAACTGTGTTATTGAGAAAAGCAGGGAAGAGTCTCGGTTATGTAGCTAGAGCAGCTTAAAGTGTGTTCAAAGGAAAAATGGCACTTGTAAACTGCGTTTTCCTATAGTTTCTCTTAACTAGATAAGTTTTCCTCTGAATGGTGCCACATACTTATCACGTAGTCTCAAGCAAGCTACAAAGGAGCAGATTCTAAAAGTCAGCTACACAGCCCTGCACAGACGGCCGTTAATAGAGACACATCACGCAGGGCAGAATTCTGTCCCCATTATGTTCGTCACACATTTTTCATGGACTTCAGCAGCTTCCACGGATTTCAGCCATGGCTTTGAATATGCTGAGCAAAGGATTGTTTATGAAGAGCTTTGATAATGCAGCCTACCTGCTGCCTTTGGATTTTGTGAATGTTACTATTTATACAATAGTTTGACATTTCTCAATGAAGTGGTATGTGCTGCTGCCTTATCCCGTGTTAGTTTTGGCTTGCTGTTCTAGTCATTTAATGAAGAATCCCATGGTCCTGAAAGCTGGAATTGAAGGATGCCTTTTTGACCAGGCAAGCTTGTGTACCATATGCATTTATTGTATGAATGCACTTCTGAAGGAACCCAAAATGCATTTGGCATTTGCTTTTGGCTTTTGTGCACAAGAAGCTTCCCAGTTGTAGCCTGGTGTTTTAACATGATGAAAAGTTGTGACTTCAGCAAGCGGAAACCATGCAGAACAACAAAATATTTCCTCCAAGCATAAAATGGAAAGTAAACAGACTAAGTGGTATAAAATGTCTCAATTCCTTCCTCTGTCTTTAGCAGTCTCCTCGATGAAGGTTTTTCCTACTTTATTTTCCTATGTAATCCCAGGAGTTCAGGCTGTTGGAATGTTGCTTGTCTCTATTTTGTGCTTTATCAACATCTAATCACAGATAATGGTATGTGTTCATCCCTGTAGAAGAATGGCCACAATATGTTGGAGAAATAAAACTACATCTGGAGCTAAAGAAAAGCAAGATGACTTGTTTCAGAAGTGTTGCTCCCTGCAGTTTTCATAGGCTTCACCTAAGGCTAGTCACAGTAGTCAATGTTACCTCTTCGGTGTGGAGTCCTCAGCCTGGATTGTCAACAGCACACACAGGAGGTGCAGAACATTAGATGTGATGGTGAGCCTTGAACCAGGAGACAAAAATGAACTGATAAGGGAATAACTTCCAAAAGCCACCTAGAAGTAAGACCAGCAGGTCAAGTTTGGATTCCAACTGGCCCACTCTAATATAAAGATGCATGATTCCTACATGTGTTTTCATGAGTGATATTCCACTCTGGTCCATGAAATTACTTGGGCATTCTGATCATATAGTGCCATTGCTTGTGCTGGCCCTGGTCCCACTGACCAGCAGGAGACCTTGGTTTTCACTGTGCAATAGTGCTGCTTGGGTCTGTCTGCTGCATGGAGAGCAGCATTTGCTTTGGACACTGCTCATCCTGAGCATCAGTCTGCGAGCATTAGGTTCACCACCACAGGGTTGGGGGGGATGCTATACAGACTGTTTTCACAATATTTTTAATTTGACTTTTCTAGAATAACGCCGACCCTAGTTCATGGACAATTTCTATTGACCTTTCAGCTTCTCATGTTATTTTAGTCTAACTTCTTAAACTGAAGTGCTTATAGTCCCACTTTATCCTCATGGTAGCTCACACTGCATCTTCTGGATATAAGACACGGTTATTATAAATGCATGGGCGAGAGTGGATTATGCAAATATGCTTATTGCTCTGCTATGGTGCTGGTAGTTGTGTGGCTTTGCTTTGGGTTTTTTTGTTGTTTTTTTTTTTTTTTCTTTTTTTAATTTGAGCTCATTAACACTTGAGGCAA
>JAVCKT010008264.1:0-12500 GCA_032273925.1 Rhynchotus rufescens
AATTCCGTGGTCTTCATCTTTTTAATTTTAATGGAGTTCATCGCTAGTGTTAGCTTTATGAAACAGCAGCAGAAAAGATAAAAGTGTACATAATAAATATTTCTGGATAGGGCCATTCGTGCATATGAATTATTAAATTGGACGTGTGCTATGTAATTTATTTGATGTGCTAATGTTTACGCCTCATGCAACTCAAGCTCCCAGGCCAGAGGAACCCGTGGTTCTCCTCAAAACATGAAGGGAGGTAAAATGGAATCGAAGACTTGGTGCTCTGTTTTGCTCTTCATTAATAGCTCCAGTTCCCCCTCTGGCTTTTATGGTTTTGCCTAGAAAGCCATTGGCTTCAGCGGGGCTTCTCTAGATTCATACTAGTGTGAGTAAAGCCTCATGGTGGCTCCTTTCTCTCACTGAAGACGTTGCCCATGAGATGTGTCAGAATAAGGACGTAGGAAAATGAAGCCGTAGACGAGAGCAGGCTCCCGGAGAGCGAGCAGCCTCACGCACTGCGCCGGGCCCCGTCACCGCGCGCCGCTCCCGCCGAGCCGCCATTACCCGGGCAGGCGCCTGACGTCCTCCATCCGCTCCACCCGCTCCTCCATGCCGCTCCATCTGCTCCATCCACTCCCCGTAGCAGTGGGTGATAACTGTGGCGGACATTTGTCCTCAAGGAGCACATTTCTCATACCAGTAGGCTATTGACTTCCACTAATTGAAAACTTAGGGAGGAATTTTATTGGTGTGCTGGAGATAAAAGATCCCTTGTCCCACTACCACGGGCTTCCAGGATGATTAAACTGCGTGAAAGAGACAAATTTGGTTCCTTTTTCTCAACTGCCTAAATAGGATATTGGTATCTGCCTACATAATCAAAGACAGAGCGTACAGAGATTTATTTCGCAGTGGGACTTGTGCCACAAAACTGTAGAGCACTTTGTTAATGATCATTTGTCAAGTTTTAAGTCATAGCTGG
This sequence comes from Rhynchotus rufescens, assembly GCA_032273925.1. Classification (NCBI taxonomy): domain Eukaryota; kingdom Metazoa; phylum Chordata; class Aves; order Tinamiformes; family Tinamidae; genus Rhynchotus; species Rhynchotus rufescens. Next base: position 971 of record JAVCKT010008264.1, read on the forward strand.
ATGCTAATAAGGGATATTAAGAATGAGGAAAAAGAACATCTGATTAATAGCTTTACCTTTAAACACAATTATATAAAAAATTGTTAAAACTTTATAGAGTTAATAATTTTGAAAGATGAATTTGGCCAGTTACATTCCTTGTTTAAAATATAACCAAGACACCTGGGATTATAACGTCCTATGCACAGTGGATGTCATATTACGTTTTTTGGTGATTACGTCAATTTAGTATTTCACGTATTATTAATAATTCCTCATTACATAAAATTATTACTAAACTGGCAATTAAGTGAATGTGAAGGATCCATATGCTGAAGTGTTTGTAACATTTCAATTATGAACTTCACATCAGATGTCTTCCAGTGTACATTAATAACATTAATGAACAACCTTTTTGCCAAAGCCACTGAAATGAGTCCATTACCTTATTATATTTTCACAGAATCTTGACTATACCTTCATAAATATTTAGGTTTTAGCATCAAGGGGGAAACTTCCTAGGTCAAGTAGCCTGCCTCACTGCTCTATAGGGAATATAGGTTTATTCATATCCCAGTAGCTGTCAAATCTAACCCTAAACATTTCCACTAGTGGCAAAGTCGTATTTCAAGCTATCTTCATCACCTTGAGTTTGTGCTTGATATTTTTCTTTACATTTATTATTCCTCCTTTTTATCTAACTAAAAAAACCTCTTAGCTCAAGGACCCTTTGTTCCTCAAAAGGAACTTCTCCCTTCAAGGACAGGTTTATTCTTCTAAACTAAACTGAACATTGCTGATACAGTAGCCTGGACAATTTCAGTACTATAAATTATTATCATACCTTTATTGCTTACAATTGAACTATTGACCACATAGATTATCACCTTCTTTTTTGTAGAAGCCTAAATCTAACTTTGTTTGAAACACAAAGATGAGGAAGAAAGGCAGTAACTGAATAAAAGAGATAAATATTTTGCCTACAAAATTACGGCCCTCCCTTTGCCATGTGTTTTCCATACCAAAGACACAGGAATGCTGCAGTGAAGCAGAGCGTTTTGGTAAGACAAGGTAACTTCAGAAAACCTTCTCCTTTCGCCTCCAGCGTCCTAATTTAGCCTGCCTAAGACCTCTGACATCTGTTTCGCCTTCCCTTTGAATCAGATGGACTGTGTGATTACCAGCACATTCCTTGTCCTGCCCTCCTGCCTTGCAAAAGTTTGACCAATGGTCAGTATTGACCAGTGGGGGTTAGAAATAACCTGGCTGCTCCGCTTGCTTGCCTCTCTTTCAGAATAAAATGTTTGAATAACCTGCCTGGATGCTACCACAGCGGGTCCCAACATGAGGTAAACAAATGAAGGTGCTGTGCCTAGAGAAGCTGCAGTAGAAGATTTTGGAGTTTTGATCTGTTCTCTGTCTGTTTTGCTGTCCTCAATACCCCTGCTTGTCTTTGCCTTTTACCTAAGGACTTTCCACACAGCTACTCATCCATACGTTCATTTGCCCTCCAGCCGTGCTCCCCCATGAGATCACCTATTACTTGTCCATGGGAATCCCTTGTCTCCCTCTTTATGTGTCCACAGAACCTCTGTCTGATGTGGAAAAGAAATTCTCCGTAACTTTATGCTTCCTGCCATGAGTCTGGATCCTCCCATTCCTGCTCCTTTTCCTTCCAGGTTCCTTACAGCCCTGCTTGCTGGATTTGCCACTCAATTTTTCTTCATGCCCTGTTTTCTCTGCCTCTAGGACCTCCATATCCTACACACTATCTGTGTGTTTTGTATGTGTGTGTGTGGTTTGATATATCTTATGAACACAGTGTGAACATAGGAGTAAGAACTGAAGAAAATGGGCACATTCAGGCTTTTTATATATTAAAGTATCTATTCACAGTGACAGACAGTATACTATTTTTAGAAGTAAGGTGTTGGAAAGACAAGACATCAATTTCTGATAGTTAAACAAATGGGTCACAGATTAAATGTTCTCAAGAGCTATGAATAAGCCACATTTTTTCATTGGCTTCCTTTCTCTGATCTTTCTTGTCAACGCAGAGAAAAGGCAGACCTTGGTTACATCCCTGTACCCTCTTCTGTGCAACAACTCCAGAATGTTGAGCATCGGTCTCCAACATATAAGGCCCTTATAAGTTGCTGGAGGAACCAAATCAAAAGTCATCTAGCAAAACCATATGGTCGTAATGTAATTTACTTATTTTAAAAACTACTGTATTCAATCTTTAAAAGTCAGGAGTGCTGATTGAATATTATGCATCGTAGAAGCACCAAAGGTAACCAAAATCAGTAGTTCATCCTATCAGATCAAACAGAATCTTCATTTGTTTATCGTATAGTATATGCAGTGTCTGTGTTGAAAGTGAAATTTTATTTGTTCTGTTTTTTATTGCAAAATTGATACGATTGGGGAAGCAAAGCATAGGCTTCATTGGAAAAATCACTCAAAAAGTCTGTATTTTTTGGCACACAAATGCAAAAAAGAAACATAAAATAGCTTTGCTAATGAAAGCAACTCTTTTCTTCACTTACACCATTATTTTCACCGCTAACATATGCTGAAATTATGAAATGTGGCAAGTGTCCATGGATTTTCTGGCTGCCAATAAACGATGCGTAGATCACTGTATAAGACAAAATACTCTATGTTAGCCCTGTTGGAGTACCCCTCTGTTCTTTTTTTTACCTCTACACTTCAACCTCTACACTTACACCTCTATCCATTTTTTATATAAGAAAGTATTCATAGCTAATATGAAACTCTGGCATTTTCTTTGGAAGTTGGATAAATCACAGGGCCTTTGAATCTGCAGCACGTAGATGACAGGTTTTAGAATGCTAAATATTTAAGATTTTTTTTAATCTTCTTGCAATGCAATCATTTTTTTCCATGCAGAATAAAATGAGATTTGTTTTGAAAAGGTATTGTCATTATATGTACAATGTGTATATTATAATGTGGAGATTATTATAAGATATATATCAGTATGTTCTGACTCTCATAGAAGTAGTAAGCTGCTCTCAGAAACACCTGTGAGAAATGTGCCTTTAGCTTGCTAAAAGTACAGCTTAATCAATGTTAGCTGAGAGCAGGCAACTCTGCCGCATGAGCTTTTCTGTTTGCATCCTCAGCTTTCCAAAATACCATCTCATTCTGCTTTCTGGTATTTTTCATTTAAATCTATTCACTGTTGCTGTTATTTGTTATCTGTAACACGGTCACATCTGGGAGCTCCAGGAAGAGCCCAGCACTCCGGTGTGCAGGGAGCAGGAGTGAAATGGAAAGCGAGTTCCCCTCGGGAAGCATGTGGCCTGGATAAAAGGTGACAGGGAAGCAAGGAAGAGTTCTGCAGTGTTGATCAGTATGACAGGAGATAAACTCATCCCGTAGCCATTTAAAGGCTGTCAGGCTGGTGTCCCAGCACCAGAGACTTTGCTGCTGCGATCTGAGGGTGAGCGGGGGGTACCTGCAGTATCAGGATGGGAGTCCTGGTGAAGAGGGCACAGGTCTCTGTGCAGGGCTGTGCAGAATTCCCACAGGGAATGGGCAGGGATCCTGAGCACAGCCACCCTCTCCCAGGCATGTGGTGAGAAAGCTTTCCTGCTTTGCTCCGACTGGGCTTCCTGATTTGGATCAGTGCTCTCCTGGAGATCTCTTCCATGTTTCTGTCGGATATGCAAGGGCTTGACTTTGGATTCGGGGCTCTTGCTCTCAAGTAGAGAGATTGCTCCTGAGTTATTCCCCTGGAGACATTAGCTGAATTTATAGGGAAAGGTGTTCTCCCATGCACTCCCCCACATCTTACCAAGTTTAATTTCACAGTAAACTTTGCACATTGAATTTAATTAAGTTTAATTAATTTTCTAATTACACTGTTCACATTGAAAACAATTCAGATCTATTTTAAGAGATCTTTAATAGTACTAAAAATTTCCTTTCTGTTGTTCACCTTCCCTGACCTCTGCTGACAGTCTATCTCAGAGGAAGCCTTTCCCTAGCTCTTCATCCTACTGAACTGAAAAGCTACCAGCTTCTCTTGGGTACAAATGTAAAATACTGGAATAGCAAGAGGGAGTTTGCCCTCAACTGCACGTTCGGTTGTTTCTGTCACATCTCTGCAGGCCGGGAAGGCTTTCAGTGAGCTCATTCTCCTACAGACACTGCCATCTCCATCATTCCCATGGACACCTCCAAGTGAGGGCAAGTCCTCTTTTAAATTAGGATTTCTGCTTTCAAGATTTATTTCTCATTGACTCTATAGCTATACAATTAAAGCTAATACAAGTAATTTTCATATTTAATTTATTTAATGGCATTGAAGAGAATGCTTAAGGTCAGCTGAGATCTGAGGTCTGAGAGTGTAGCAGAAGTCATGATTCATGAGTGGTTTCCAGCCGCGGTGCTTCTGACCAGGGCGACATGGGAGGACGCTGATCAGGGGTCACAGAGAGACACTGCCTGGAAAGAACCTTTTCTTGTACATAAGAGCACTGGGAGAAGAAGGCTTAGGTTGAAAACAATACCTTTAAGGTTAGTTTTAACATAGAGCAGCACAGAAATCCGGTTTCTTTACTGCTTCAAAGACTTTCACTAGAACATTTCTGGTTTGTTCACATAAGCCATTTGTAGCTGGAACCTAGGTAGTCTGAAGTCACTCTTGGTGAGGATGAGATCATTTAAATATTAATCATGTCTTTTTGATAAAAATACACGTATTTTAAACTCCACAGTTCTGGCATGTCTAGGAGTCATTGCCACTGCCATAAGGTACAAGGCTTCCCGAAAACCTGGCATGCCTCCTGGAGCAGCAGCTTAGGAAAGCAAACTAAAGGCACAAAGCAAAATCTCACTTAACTTTCTAGTGAGGCAGCACTTGCTAGTAAACTTCCCAGTGCATTGATAACATGAAAGACAAAGAACAAATACAAATAAAGAAGTAAACATGGAGAAGGCAGAAGCCAAGCTAGGTAGATCCATCTGCATTCTCCTGAAGCACGTGCCGTGGATGCCAACACATGGAGGCAGGTGCCTGCTCACCATGCTGCCCCTCTCGTGGGCATCTGTCCCTGCCTCTGCTGCAACGTGCAAGCCCCGGCCCCTGCTGCACCTCTGCTCCCCGCTCCTACCGCTGCCCTGCGACCCCGTGCTTCTGGGTTGGGAAAGGGCTGGCACGGATTCCTCCCCTCCTGTGCTCTCCTGTGAAGGACAAGCGCCTACACGGGGTCTGTGCCTTATATCATGCCCCAAAGCGGGTTAGACTTACGCTCTAGTGAAGTGTGAAGGGAAGGAAATTTCAATCTCGGGGGCCTTCAGCTGAGAAATCCCGTGGATGCTCAAGGAGTTTTACCCTCCTCTGCTGGGTGATTCTGGAATCAGACTTTGCAGTTTTGAAGGGCTATGTTTCCATAAACCTCTGGAAGCCCTAGTAAGGTTGTGTAGGAAGGGCCTGGAGTCTATTGCAGGGGAAGGACCAAAGGTAGTACTGAGTATGGGAAAACTGTTCAGATCCGAGGTGCTTCTGTGACTCTGATGTCCCACAGGTCCATAAAGTCTGTATTAAGTTGCAAGTCACCATAAGACTATCCCTGAGAAACCCTTTTTGTTTGCCAGCTGCCGAAACCCGCTCCGAGATGCTGCAGCCTGCACGGAGGAGGCAGCGAGAGGCGTTGCACACGCTCTGGCTCTGTGCGCGCGCCTCACCCGTCAAGGGCGCGTTGGCCTTGCTGCATGACCTGAGAGAGGATGATGGCTGAGAGATGCAAATATTATGTTATTTGTAAGGGGTAGCAGAACAGAGGTCTGCCCTTATGGGCCATCTGAGGAGTATTATGGCTTTCTGTGCACTCCTGGGATTTGACTGGTGGCCTAGCCCTGGAATTTTTTGGTTCTTCAAGGTTACTGGTAGCTTAATTTGATATATGCCATGTGCCTGTGGGATTCTACATCAACTAATTTTGGAATAGTGCAATATTTAACCACAATAGCCTTATTATGGTCTATTTGCAGGTTCCCCCTCTAGACATCATCACAAAACTTATCAGGAGGTAGATTCCTTTCTAATGGGATTTTTTTACTGCTGGGGGAAGACATTGCACTAAAAGCTTTTCAGCATTAGGTGGAACAGATCAAAACATAAATTAAGACATTGGCCATAATTTATCAATTTATCTAGATAATAGTGGAGTATAAAATCAGAATTGGAGAAACTGGAAGTAATTCAAAATTATCTTTTCTTGAAACCAGTGCAAATGTAGACCATTTCCAAAAATGGCTTCAATAATATAAAATAAAGCAAAACAAAACAAAGTAAAATAACATAAAAATGAGAGGAAGACAGCGTGCCGTCCAACTGACCTCAGCATCTTGCAGAGCACACATCCTTTTTCCCAGGATACAGTATTCTCTAATCCAGCTTTTCATAGGCCCTTTTTCTGTGTGCGGAAAAGCCTGAGACACAGCCCCAAGGACACCCTGATGAAGATTAATGCCTTGGGGGGCTCCAGAATATTAATAAAAGAAAAGAAACCCAAAGACTACATTACCAAGAAAACATTCATCTGCAAACTAAAAGAGAACATCCAGCTCGGGGCTGGCAGGTTGAAAAATTGCAACTTTCTACATAGAGGAAGAAGATGCTCTTACCTACAGACAGGCTCCCTTTTCTTCAGCCCAGAGGGTGACTGGAAAAGCACCAACGTCTTTGTATCAAGAGAAACAGAAGACAAAAAGGGAAAACTTAGACCGATGCCAAATGTAAATGCAGAGTGCATTTATATTAAGAGAAGAAAGCAAAGTCAATGAATTTGTGTGGTTTAAAAAAAGATGACATTCGCAGTGCTGTCTTGGCCATACCAGTTCTAGAAAAGAGCAGAGGAGCCAGATAGACACACTTTGGCTTAGCAGAGAGATGGACAAATATTGCACTTCTTGGCAGGCTTTTGTTCTACACCACTTATTAGTATCCTGGCCACCTTGATTACACAAGAGAGTTGGTCTGAAAGAAATATAGTTTGAGAGGGCAAAAAAAGAGAAAGCTGCCAGCTTTTCTTAACCTACGTTTCCTGTTCTAGAGTTTCTTAACTGTGTCTACACACAGATGCTTTTCTTTATTTGTATCTCTATTTTTCATGAGCTTCTCTACTCTCTAGCACAAAGTATATCAGCAATTTCATTTAAAGAGATTTGCAGGAGGTCAGAGGAGTTGCAGCCAGTGATAATATTTACCCAGAAAGAAAGAGGAGCAAACAAGTGAAGACTGGTTATCCAGAGGCTTCAAGGTCACAGCAGAAGCTGCAAGCAACTTCCCTGCAAGTATACCATAGTTTGTATTTGGCTTGCCTGTGCTTGCACCAAAACAAAATGTGTGTTTGGAAATAGGGAAATAAGCTGTGCTTTCGGTTTCTAAGGAAATGGCCTTTTCGGGATAGAAAAATTAGGATGTAGGATGTTAGCTCGTGTGAGAAAGAATGACAGCTGTACAAAAGAAAATGTTAGCATTTTCAAAACAGAGTGGGTTTCCTCTTCTGCACTTCCAGCTGTGACGCCTCATCTGCGGTGACAACACCAGAATGCCCATCATAAACAAGAATCAGTAGGCAGCAGAGATGCTGATTTTTTTTCCTTATTAGTAGTCATCCTTTGCAAATAGCACAGGGCAAATTTAGCTGGGTGAAGGGTAGGTGTGTTGCAGATATGGACACCTTGGCTCTGCCTGGGTTCTGCCTCTGAGCTGACAGGCCCTTGCAGCACAGTTGCCACCGGGGTACATGGAGATGGGTGTTCCCTGGAGGAAGCAGAGTCCTACCCCGTCCGGGGCTCCAAAGATTCCCCTTAGCATCTTGATCTGCACTCAGAAATGGATCTGAAGATGTTACAAGTGGCTGTGGTTTTGGATACCAGCAATCTGTAGTGTCCCTGCCAGCAGTACCTCAAGGAGCTTCAACTCCATTGCACATGGAAATAGCAAAAACATAAAATACCAAGCCCTGCCTATTAGACCTTGTGAAGAGCGATCCCATTCCGGCCAGTCCTTCAATATCCGTGTAACAGGAATGGCCGGAAGTGTCTGTGTCAAAGTGACCGTTGGTGTGAATGTATCTCCATTCTAACAAATGTGTATGGACAAAAGCTGCATCATCTTGGATGCAGATTTCGAAATAATGCTTAGCACTTACCAGTCCTGATTTAACTGCTGCTGAAGCCAGTGGAAAAACTCTCATTTTTCAGGTGGGGCTGAGTGGAAGCCTATATAGTGCTTTTTATATGTAGCACTCATAGCCATTTAAAGGATGAGTAAGTATATTATCCCATTTCACAAAATGGGAAATGCATGTGAAGAGTGGCAAAATACTTTAAAAATTGCCTGCAGCTCAGGCTGCACAACTTGAGATGGAAGATCTGGCCCTCAGAGGAGCAGCTGAGTGTCTCCATACCATATTGGCTTCAACTGCAAAGATGGATAATCAGCAGTGCAGATACTCATGTTGTTTCTGGAATTCTCTGTGTTTCTGGAATTCTGTGAGATTCTCTGTACGTAATGCAGTGAGACAGGGATAGAATCATAGAATGCTTAAGGTTGGAAGGGACCTCAGAGGTCATCTAGTCCAACCCCCCGCTCACACAGGGTAACCTAGAGCACATGGCATAGAGGTTTTAAAGATCTCCAAAGAAGGAGACTCCACAACCTCTCTGGGCAGCCTGTTCCAGGGCTCTGTCACCCTCACTGTCAAGAAATGTTTTCTCAAGTTCCTGTGGAACTTTTGGTGCCTCATCTTATGGCCGTGTCCTCTAGTCCTGTCGCTGGCCACCACTGAAAAGTTGCCAGGACATTCAGATGCTGGACTTTGGCACAGTACATAGGAACTCTGATACAGAACATTTTGATATTGATTCAGTCTGTAGGTAGGAGACGCATGTTATAATGCAATCTACTGTCAGGTTCTTAGTAAGCAAAAGCCCTTCCTGTTTTCCAAGAAGCTAAGAACCAAGACACCAAGCTTAAGGGCTTCATGATGGAGCTCTGTTATACAGAAGCCATGCACATCTTGAGGGTGGCAACTTCCAAGTTGTCTAGGAATATCTTGAGTTTGCATTTTTCCACATGCCAGAACATCTCCTGTTGTCCATTCCATACACCAGTACTAAACCACTCCAAATTCACCTTAATGAGGAGTCTTTAAGTAGCCACCCTATCTTCTCTCCTCTACCAGCTTTTCCTTAAATAAGTAAATAAATACATTCCCGAGGCAAGCCTTGCTGACCTGTCTATGCCTCTGTAGCCGTGTGGATGGGCTGCACAGCCCCACAGCCCATCAGCCGCCCAAGAGCTGTGGGAAGGTGCCTGGCGCCCTCGTTTCACCCTTGGGTGCCTGACAGGGCTGCCTGGCGCCTGCCGACACCACCTTCCCTCTGCACTTGCTTGAGGGTTTCAGTTTGCAGCTTTCTGATTCAATTCACCAATATAAACAAAACAGAATTGCTGTTCTTCTGTTATTAAGTTAAGATGTGCTTGCACTTCTGTTTCTCCCAGGTAATTTGCCTGTAGTTATGGGGGACAGGGAAGGTGTTGTTTCTACAGTTTCCTGCTTAAAGCCAGTAGCACAGGGATCATAAATAAATCTCCCCACTTGCCCTAGGAGAAAAGCTGTAATTCCTAAAAAAAGAAAAAGGGAATTGGCATATGGCCCTTTGGCTCTCTCTTCTCTGGGAGGCAGGAGCATTAGGACTGTATTAGAGTAATGTTATTGTCATCCAAAGCATCTTTACCTAAAGATTACAAAGCAGTTTAATTCCAGATGGAAATTAATTCCTAGCATCTATCATCAGATGATTTTTGGTGGATAAAGATTTTCTCTTCCAACCAGCCTAACGAACTTGTATACTCATAAGGTTGTCTATTTACCTCATCCCTGAAAGACCTTTTTTGATTATTTTACAGTTAAGGAGTCAGAAAGATGCTGGTCAAAATGGAAGTTGGATTTTGCAATTACGCTGCTGAAACATGAATTGCATGAATTCATGCTCCTAAACCTGAATTTGGCGTGACCTTGCAGGCCCTCCAGCAGACTTCAACCCCTGGGACATCTGACTGTGAAGCAGGTATTATTCGTGGATGCTAAGTGCAGTGGAGGTTTCGATGCTGGATATGGAGTCCTCTGTTTTCCTTTAAGGAGAAGTTAAGATATTTCCCCCCTCCTGCAGTTATTTATCATCACCTTAATGCAAGAATCACATTGGGCTGCATAGCTCTGATTATGCACAAGCAGAGTGTTAAATGTTATGATGTGAGACATAATTTATTTCTCCAGTAATTCATTTCAGTGTTTGTGTGTGAAGATTTTGCAGGCTTCTGACTTTCCAGGCTGCAAATTCTCTCTCGCTCTTTCTCCTATTGACCACTTGTTAAATCTTTTTGTTTGTTTCCCACCTTTCCCCTGGGACCCACAGACAGACAGCCTTGCCAGATTCATTTTCTGATCAAAGCTGTTTGATTTGGTCAATTTTGCCACATTGGAGACGTTCTCTATTACAGAGATAAATAGCCTTGGGCTAACTGTCAACGAAAACTTGTAAGCTAATAAATTATTCCAATTTCTTCCTGCGGATTTCTCTGGAGACAGCCCTAGGAAATACACTTTTTGATTAGTAAATTTCTCTGTGTGTGTGTCTGGACATTCAAATGTGTCGACTTTGATTAGCACCATTGCTTTTCAAGTAGACGCTGGCTGAGGGGCTGTCAGTTGCAGGCAGCCCTGATGCATAATGCATCAACTGGGCCCGGAAACAGGAGCCTCATCCAAGGCTGGAAAGGCGGGAAAATGGCCCCAGCAGCCCTTGGCGCCACAAGAGTGCTCCCAGGTGCAGAGCCATTGCCAGGGATGGACACAGGGCTCCCGAGACCATGAGAGCCACAGGAGAAGGAGCTGGAAGGAGCAAGGGAAGGCCGGGGGATATCGGGCACTTTCACATTCTCCCCTCGCTTCCCCATTCTCCACTTCCCCCATAAAATGTGGGATGGTCACCAACTAATGTTTGCTGCTTCCTCCTCCTCCTCCTCCTCCTCTTCTGAGGAGGATCGGATTTCGCTTCACCTCCCACTTGGATTCCTGTTCATCTGCTGTTTGCCTAGTTAAGGACCTGCAGGTTGTTATAGAAACAATATTTTGGCTATAACAAATCAATCGGTGCGTGTGAACACAAACATACAGATCATTTATCAACTGCAAAATACCCTAAATTATGACCTTTCTAAAACCTATCAGAAGGGCGAGGGAATGCATAACGTAAATTAAACTTTGAAGGGTCAGCGATTTTTACTTTCACTATTCATCTTTCTTTCACCTTATAGGTTTAAGAACAAGAGTGCTGTGTAATTACATTTCAATGGGGTGCAGCGGTTCATTATTCTCTGCTATACCAATCTACTGCAACATTTCCAAGGCAGTCAGGTACGTTTTAGCAGATATTAGTTGTATAAGACCATACTTGCTCTTTTGGACTGATAGCGTCTTTTAATGCAAAGCAGCGCAATTGT
>JAVCKT010008264.1:15000-18354 GCA_032273925.1 Rhynchotus rufescens
CCCATTAACTCTGAAAGTAAAATACGCAGAGTTTTCTAGCTTCTTTCAGCTCAGGTTGGCAGAAGAAATTCTCAGCACACAGGAACACAAATGACTGCGTGAGTTTGCAAAGCATTTTGGAAAGGGTTTTAGTGACTCCACAGTAGGATTGTATACACACACACGTATGTATGCACATAGGGTATACATGGGGCACACATACACATACACGACACACGCATGCTTCCCATTTTAGAATATTAGTGTCATACCACAGCAGTCTGAGCTCACCAGCCAACATCTTCCGTCCCCCAGTGATATGAATATCATCAAGGCTACAGTAAATACTCATTACATTATCTCTCAATGGTTCCCTTTTTATGTCATAAATTACCCCTGCTAGGTGGCATGGAAGCTAATTTCACTAAGTCTGTGGAAGATCGGATGTAAATGGGAGGATTATCATCATTATGGTGTAATATCCCATGAAATGGTAGCATCATTACTGGTTCCCTTTATGAGGTGCGCAGGTTTATTTCCACCTGCAGACGTGCCGCAGAGCCGGGCCGCGCCACGACGAGCGCCGAGGGCCGCCGGCGTCCGCGCTGCCTCCGGCCTCCTCCTGCGCTGCCGCGGCCGCCCGGCCGTGGGGGACGCCGGAGAGCGTTGGACAACTCGGAAGCCGGATCGGAGGTTGTTAGCATGTGCGGCCGGGCGGGCTGTTCTGCCCTCGCCCGTTTCCCGGCTCTCCCCCCGCACCAACACGCATCCTAAACCCTATAGTTGACCTCATTTTCTTCTTATTCTTGCTGCCTCCTCATGTAATTAAACTGATTTTCCTGCTCATTCTCTATGTTTCACTCATTGTGCATGGAAGAGATTCTCATGAGTGGAGAAATAAATGACAATAGCTGGATCCCCTCGTCTGGCTTGCCCTCCAGAGAGTGCCATAAAAAATTGGCAGGCAAGCACAGAAGGTTAGAAACAGCGATGGCCCCAGATTCAAATGGCAGTGAAGCCAGCTGGGTCCCAGATTCTAGTCCTGCCACCAGGTACTCTCTGCATATTTATTCTGGCTCATACATCTAGGTTTTTCGGGAGATGCTCTCCCATAACATGGTTTATAGTGAGAATGCTTAACTGTAATCCCAAACTCAATTCTGTGAAAATGTCCAGTGCACAAAGTTATGCTGCATTTACATCACTCCAAAAGTTATAGGGATTTCACTTAGGGAGCAGATTAACCCCTGCTCACAATGCCTTGGTAGTCTTTGGCCACTGAAAAAAAAAAAACAGAGACCCCACAAGCCAGTCCTTGCAGCACCCTCTGCTTTGTTACAAGGTGGTGAAAAATGGTAGAGGCTTCCAAATTGCCATCAGCTAAGTTTTCATTAAATATAGTAAGGTGACGTATAGAATATGTAGAGAAGATGAAAAAGCATACAACTAAACAGCTTCAAAACTATATAGCTAAATAGCTTCCTTAGCAATTTTATTTTTGCTTGACTGCTAACTAATGTTTGCATATGCATTTCTAGAGGGAAAAAAAATCTAAATTTAATTCCTGAGATAAGCGAAAGCCCGCATGAAAGTGTAGAAAGTCACTGAAATAACATAGGGACAGAAATCACTGGTTTTACCCATTTGACTTTCTTGCTGGTGCGCTCTGGTCTGACACAGGCACCTCAGGTCAGTCCCATTTTCCAGCCACCAGCTGGGAGCCTTTGCGTGAAGCTGGGCTGCTGTTTGTGTGAGAGGTGCCCACTGCCCACCTTACCTCTGCTTCAAGCTGTACCTGAAAAACCTTTCCCCTTTCCCAACTTTTCCTGTGCCTTGATTTTGTTTTATTTTCAGCCTTGTAATCCAATCGCAGGGGAATGCTCTCAGAAAACTGGCAGCACAGTATTATTTCGTTTTGGTGTTTAGTTTTGTAAATGGCTTAGGATAAGAGTACTGATGCAATCCCACAATTTTAGGCAAAACTGTGACCCATTTAGGGAGCCACTTACATGTCATAAGTAACCTGAAAACTGCTTTGTACCGATGGTCGGTGGTTCTTAAGGTCTGGAGAAGACAGCAAGGAGTTGTGTGGTGCTGTGGATGGCATCGCCCCTGAGGGAATGGTCACAGGCAATGGTAGTTCTGGTTTTCCCCTATCACAATTTGCTTTCACCATTTCCTTCATATCATTTATTTTAGATGAGCACATGTGTTTCAGCAGGAGCACCTGGGGAAACAGAGGCAGACAGAGTAACACCCTGTCAGTTGGACCCCTATAGAAAAATGCAACTTCTTTTTTTTTTTTGTAAAGTGAAACAGCATACCTTATTTCTGAATGATTATAAACAGCTAACCAACTTCAACTACTTATTTAGAGCTAGAGCTATAAGCACTCCAGACATGTTGCTCCTATGAAAGATATGGTAAATGGTAAACCAGTAACTTTTTAAGTGAACTAAATGCCATCTAAATCAATAATAAAAACGTTTCGCGTTTGTTTTTTATACATCTATTCCCCCTACTGGTGATATTTATTTTTATTTGGATACAAAAAAAAAAAAGAGAGAGAAATGAAAGGGAGACTGGATATAAAAGTAGAGAGGAGAGTAGGCCCCCTTTTTTTTAATTGCTATCGTGTTATTTCATGAGATTTTATTGTGCATCACTCAGCCAATAAAATGTACAAGTCAAAACATACAATGTTGTTGTTAATGCTATTATGAATAATACTAATATGAACTTATTTCCATCAAAATCACTGTAAAAAACATCACTTTCACTTTAGCAGAAGTGGGATTAAATCCTGTATTTATAGTATTTCTGTTCTCCAGTCTGCCTTTGGGAAGGTTATGATGAACCAAGGCAAGTTTCTGAATGAATTTCTCCACCACATGCAAACCCAAGGCCTGTGAATCCCTGAAGTTTAAATGATGTCCAGTTTTGAATCTAAAGGTCTCATGGCTTCAGATCTCTGCACATGGCAGTATTCCACTGTTGACTAACATATGTCTCCTTAGCATAATTTATAGAATTTTTATTGGGTTTTCAAAAAAAAAAACTTGCAGTTTGAATATGTATTAAAATTGAAATAACTATTTACATATTTTAAGTAGAAGTGTTTCTTGAAAGATTTACCCCTTATATCATTCGCTAAATTGGGGACAAAACTCCCCTGCTCCTCTCCTTATCTTTGATAGACTGCAGGGCGGGCAGGGGGAGCCTGTGAATGCTCTCTCGTGTGTATAAATCACATGCTTTGCATTTCTAAGCCATTTAGAGGTGAGGCCACATCTGGAGCACTGTGTCCAGTGCTGGGCTCCCCAGTACAAGAGGGATGTGGAGCTGCTGGAGAGAGTCCAGCGCAGGGCTACCAGG
>JAVCKT010008264.1:18765-33543 GCA_032273925.1 Rhynchotus rufescens
GGACCTGATCAGCGTGTATAAATACCTCAAGGGAGGCAGTGAGGAGGAGGGGGCGGCCTCTTTTCAGTGGTGGCCAGTGATAGGACTAGAGTAAAAGGCCACAAAAAGGCCTGAGGCACCAAAAGTTCCACAGGAACTTAAGGGAAAAAAATCTGAACAGCAAGGATGACAGAGCCCTGGCACAGGCTGCCCAGAGAGGTTGTGGAGACTCCTTCTCTGGAGGTCTTCAACACCCACTTGGACTCAGCCCTGTGCCACGGGCTCTAGGTGACCCTGCGTGTCAGGGAGGTTGGACTAGAAGCCTGTAGAGGTCCCTTCCAACCTTAAGGATTCTGTGATTCTGTGATTTGAATAATTCAGTTTTACTGGTGTGAATTTTTGTGGCAAGAAATTTGCAGGTGCCCTAAAAAGTATTAATGGGATGAAATTTTAATTCACACAGGGTAATAATCACATCAGCAGCACCTGCGGAGGCGCTCACCTCGAGAGAGTAAACAAGCACAGGGCAGTGGGTCAGCCCCAGCGCAGGGATGCGACCCAGTACGAGCAGCAAACATTGCCCCTTACTAGTCACACCAACAGGTAGCTCTTCAAAGACCTCCATTCACATATTCTCTGGCAACTATTTACAAGATAACTCTGAAAAAACAGTGACCTGTTAGTGGATGGCATGTTTAAAGCAGTCTTGAAACATATTTTTATTCTTCTAAAAAAGAGCTTTCTGCTCCTTTCTTTAGACATCCAGGTCTTACCCTGTACAGAATACAGTAGGAAGCAGTGAAATAGTAAAATCACAAGTGGAAAGGAGGGAAAGCTTAGCAAAAGTTTAGTTTACAAATATTGGGACTTATATTCTTTTCAAAACAAACAAACTATTTACTCTTTGCTTTAGCTTATATTTAACTACAATAACATACTAAAACAAGATGAGGTTTATTTGATTCTGACTTTCTAATTAATAACTAAATACCTTGTTAATATCTTCCTAGACAGAGTCCAAAAAAGTCATCCAGCAATGTCAGGGAATAAAAATCAGAGACTTCTGGCTTTCACTAAGGTGAAATCCAGCAGAAAAATAATATTTTTAAAATGTCTTCTGTACATAAAGCGAGGGGAAAAAGGAGAAATGTGAGAGGACAAGCCCAGTACAGATGCTCTAGGTAGCTTGGCAAATCTCTGTTGCTTCAGCTGCTGTTTGACGCACCGGGTGTTGCAGAAG
Source organism: Rhynchotus rufescens (assembly GCA_032273925.1). Taxonomy (NCBI): domain Eukaryota; kingdom Metazoa; phylum Chordata; class Aves; order Tinamiformes; family Tinamidae; genus Rhynchotus; species Rhynchotus rufescens. The sequence continues at coordinate 19,985 of JAVCKT010008264.1, forward strand.
CGCATAGTTAGAATTACTGCTTTAGGAAGTCTGCCTCACTGATTCTGCTCACATAAATATATCAGTTAATTAGATTTCTAACTCACATACAGTTGTATGCAGAAGTTTTTTGAGTCTGTGACTTACAGGCACAGTCAGGGATTTTGTACAATATGTCTCACATCAGACCAGGACTCTAAGTTTCTTAAAATAAAATACAGCACGAGAAAGGCTCCTAACATATTAATAGGACCCACTTTAAAGGCTTCTGCTGCTGTTTTGTACTCTTTATATTCTTGACTTCTTCATTCTTAGGGCTTCTCCATTCCTACAGAGAACATCTTGAAAATAATTAATATGATACTTTAAAAAAAATAATTATATTGAAGTTCTCATATCTTTCCTTTGCAAAATCACTAGTTGCACAGTCAAATTTTGCACCATTAGCTTATTGTTTTTGATAAAATAATGTTGATCTGTTGTGTTGTGCTCTGTTCTAAGCAGTTTTTCATCACAGATGTTCACCAGTAAACTTAGGAGGATGCGTAAGGGCTTCTTCACACAACAGGCTGCAGACAGAGTCATTACAACCTGCAAGTTAATGGTCTTACCATTAAGAGCAGCTTGTTCCATTTTCTCTCTCCAGGAAGGGGTACCCAAAGTATGAATTGATCATGCCCTTTCTCTCATCTTGGAAGAGTATGTTATTTGGTGAGGCTTTTATCTTAATTTTTCCCGGAGCAAGAACCTGAATAAGAGACAACACTGCTCCTGGTGCTTATTTTAAAGATGCCTTCTTTAAAGTTATTAGTCTTTTGGTTCATCCCTTTTCTGTCCCCCTATGCTGTATTTCAGTGGAAGCTTCATCTCAACCAGGAGTGCATTTTCCTCGTTCCAGCGATAGCAGCAAAGCCCACGGGAAGAGCATCTTCCAGGAACAGTCCATGCTCTCCTGTGGTCAGTGTAGGTTGCTGGCAGTCAGTAGGTCTGGACTGTCCTCCTACAGCTTGCCCTTGCTTTCCTTTTTGACATTACCCACAGTAGAAAGGAAGCCAGTGAACCATCCGCTTTAGGAATCACATGGAGGCCTGCAAGTGGAAAGCACTACCTAAGAATAGGTTAAAAAAAAAATTGTCTTGGCTAGAGAACATGTGAAAAATGCAGAAAACAAAGTGCAGAGAACTCCAAACAGCAAGTGGCACTACAAGATGGGTAACTTTGGCCTATTAAATATAACTACAGAGCAAACATTGTAGAAAAATAAATAAATCTTAGGGAAAAAAAAAAAGTTTAATAATCTAATTTTTACATTATTAAAAAAAAAAAAAAAAAAAAAAAGCATTAAAATGTAAGTAAAAATGAATCTGAATACCTAAAATCTTTCTGCAGCATATTTTGGATGCAAAGAAATCAGAAATTGTGATGCTACAGTAGCTGTATGTGCTCCTTGTATTAACATAAAATATGATTTGGACCTCTGGAGTACTGTGTGTAAGAAAGGATTCATGCTGATACAAACAGTCCAACATTGCATTTCATGAAATTACAGTAGCTGATTTCATCAGTTGCTACACATGGCAGAGAGAGATAACTAATTAACAGAGAATTCCCTATGAAAACATAATTCTAAAACATTTTGGCTTCACCTTTCAGCAGATGGACTGCAAGAGATACTACAGGAAAATGAATCAAGTCAACTGAGTGATGGGGCTCTTTTTTTTCCATAGCAAAGATATTTTTATCCTCATCCTAATAAATCTGAATAGAATCCAACACTAATATGTTCAAAGTAGTATAATAAAGTTCGGCTGCAGTTAAGCCTGATTTTTCAGCAATACAGAGCACCGAGCAACTTCCATTAATTATCTTGCAGGGAAGGAACCTCACAGGATGCAGATGTAGGGAGGTGGAGCTGCCACTTGATGTTTGGAGAAGAAGCCAACTGCGAGAGTTCATTTAGGCCAATCAACCACATATCCAAACATTTGTGGCCAAAAACTTTAGTGAGGTAAAAAAACCCTTTGCTTCTATACCACCTTTTATTGTCTATATCCAATGCACAAGGATGATGCATTGACCAGACATGATGCTAGAAATCAAGAGACACGTGCTCTACTCCCCTGCTCCATGGCCCTGGACGAGCCAGCCCAGGGACTGCTCACCTTCCTCTGCTTCCCTATGGAAGGAAGGGAGCTGCGCTTGCAGCCAGTGAGCAGATATGTGCTCTCCTGCTCTCCCCACCTTTATGGGATGCTCGCAGCTCCCATTCTTGCCACCCTTGAAGGAAAGACTCAGAAGGAGCTGGCAGAAGATAGAGCCAAGTCTGTGGTTCCGTCCTCCCCCGAGTTCAAAGCTCAACATCTCTCACTTTCCTGAGCATTCAGCCAAACCCTCTTGTAGTGCTGCTGTAGTAAGATAGGAAATCTCTAGAGCTACAGCTGCTTCACGTGCCCTGTTACCCAGGGGTGGTCTGGAGTAAGGCTGGAGAACAGAGGTGAGGCTCCCATGTGTGGTTCTTGCCTCCTGAGGTGTTGTCAAGCACAGTTCTCATTTCTTTGTGACAAGCAGACTAACAACCTCTCCTCCTGGATGATGCATTCAAGGGGATGTTCTGGATGGGTTCAGGGTCCGGCAATTGAAAGCACACGCACTGAGAGCAAAATCAACCCCCTTAGTTTATTTAGGACAATTCACACTAACAACACACTAAAGCAAGACGACTACTTAGCAACTACCTGCAACTACTGCGGAACGAGGTGCTTACATAGCAATTACGTACGAGAGGATACTTGCCAGCAGGACAGCGAGACCCATCATTCCCCTGCCATGGACAAGAGGTGGCTGACAGGCTCCAAGCGTGCGGGCGTCCCCGCGGAGACAACGCAGGTCTCGGTTGGAAGTGTCTCCCCGCCTCCAATCCAAGATTATTTTCTATATCTGGCGCGTCCCGCCACGTAGGGCCTGTACGTGTCAGGAGGCGACCAGAGGGCGGGCAAAGCTCCACCTTTCTCGTTATGCAACTTTCCCTGGTGTGCACATGCACGCCCACCAGTGGGGGTCTCCAGACTCGTTATGAGGGTCCTGCCTTCATCATCTTCCTCTCCCTCGCCTCAGGTTTGACCTCCAAACTAGCTTAGCGGTCGGCTGTGTTTGGGTTGGCACCATGCTTTCTGGCACGGCCACCTCCAAATTCCTCAGTTGCTCCTCACCACCAGATAAGGCCCCTGTTTTCGCAGCTGTACAGCCGCCTTCAAACTCCCTATGACCAGATAACGGCTTAGTTCTCAGCTTCACAATAGTCTCAAGGCCTCTACAGATCATAAACAGGCTGTGAATCTTTCCTCCTCTTATACAGGGGGGCCCTGTGAGTTTAGAAAGGTGAATTTAGAGAGGTGTCTTCTGTGACCAGTTCCAAATGACATGATCTTAGACTGTCAGGCAAGTTCCTGAGCGTGTTCCTGGCCACAGGACACTTCCTTTCGCGGACTGACATGCCCATGTTGTAGGCATGCAACTGAACTGCTGCAGCTTAGTGACAGTCCCTCCTTCCCTCCCCTGCTTCTGCAGACTCTTGGGAGTCCTAAGTCGGTTTGACTTGCGGAGCCATCCAGATCCTCCTCTTGGAGCTCACAAAAAGCATCCAGGAATGGTGTCCTGATGACTTCTGGAGTGCTATAAACCTGATATGAACCCCAGCAGCCCCCATTTAGCAGCCTGCGTGACACTGTTTCCTCTGCTCCCAGGGTTACCTCATTTGGCAAACACTAGCCAGATCCCTCAGGCTGCAGAGATGTGCAAAGAAGACCTGAGGCTCAAAAGTCTCTCTAAACCTGTCATACCTGTGCAAGTTATAATTCTAGATAGAAAAACTCTTATCATAGCTTCACAGTGTATAAAATTGAGATTAGTAATGTGTACCTTGAGAACTCGTGGTGAGAAGTAAAACCTGTTCAGTATTACATAACAAAGCAAACGTAGTCTCAGGATTGGAAACATGATGGCTGGAGTTATTTGGCAAGTCTCAAGAGAGCCATACTTCATCGGATGAGAAAAGCAATTGTCATGATACACAGTAGTTTTATCCTACTGTGAACCCACACCAGGATATTCTAAAGTTTGTGATCCTGTGTTAAACAGCATTTTAAAGGCATTTTTTCCACCGCAGACAAGTCAAGTAAGCGTAAGCTGTATAGGCGTTTGCAAAGCTTAATACATTTGGTTTACATTATATCTAAACTAAAAATTATAATAATATATAATCTTAACTCCAGTTTAACGTGTTTTTTTCACATCTGGGATGAAGTATGCCTATGTGTGTTGTGGAGGAGATTACTGTAAATGTGTTGCATGGGCACTAAGCAGAAAATTCAAGAGAAAGCACTGCTGTGCATTTTCTCTTATTTGAAGATACAACGTGTCCAATCTAAATATTTTATGTCATGTGTTATAGCCAGATTCACCCATTTAAGTGGTTGCATTGGACAGTTGTGGACAGCACAGAAGTGCTGCAGCTTACTAGCAGAATCAAACAGAGTTAGGATGACTTTTGCAATACGATGCAGGATCTGCACCATCTGCACCAATTCTCTCCATCCCTTTCTTCCCCAGTTCTTCCAGGTTCATTTATAGTTCCCTAAGCTCTTCCCTCCAAATCCCAATCTGCTTTATGTTCCCAGCACAACTACTTGCCTGTTGCCATCTCTTCCTACCCCACTGGCTAATTTGATCAGATGCAGCAGGTGTCTACTGAAAATAAATACTGATACTTGGTAATCATTGTTTTTCAGCATTTTATTTTATTTTATTTTATTTTATTTTATTTTATTTTATTTTATTTTATTTTATTGAAATAACACTGCTACAAAGTAACTTCTGGGGAAATACTAAAGAAGGGAGCAACTTCTTCACTGCCTGAGTGGTGATGGTGAGAAAAAGATTATGTGGGAACCCATAGCTTTGAGTGGAGGTGTCTTTTGTAGCCTCGGCCACACTAAGACTAATAAATGTTTACATTTTATTTTCACATAATGGTCACATAACTGGAGGCAAGCTCAGCCTCGCTGATGGCAGTAGGAGTTTGTGACCATTTTGGAAGAATTTGTAGAGGATATTTGAGACAGTGGTCTCTAATACTGCGAGAGTGTGCGTGTGTTGGTGGTATGTGTGTGGTATGGGTGTGGAAGGGGTGCATCTTCAGTGTGAGCAACACACCCCCAAGGAGTTTAGCAAGATGGACTTGGGGAAAAGTTATATGACTTTGTGAGCAGGAAAAGGATATAGACAAAAGACATGGATGTTAATTTTCCTAGTGCACTCATTGTTATTAAACATCTAAATTATTTATTATTTACTTGGAAATCTCAGCCAGAGATTTGCATACGGGATCTAGTTCTGCTCTAACTTAGAGCAGATATACTGTATTTCTTTATACAAGATGAAGAAGTGAAATATTTATTTTAAATTGGAAATACAACTCAGCTTTAAATTTGGGTTCATAAGCAATGGTACTCCATAGAGGTGAAAACAGAGAAGATTTTTTGTGCAGGTGAAATGTGAATCAACCTGAAGGGGCATTTTCATTAAGAAATGTGGTACTGGGTTCATAATGTGGGTTAGTTAAAGCGTGAATATTGGACTTCATGCCTATGCTATTCATAACAACTTTGCTTATTTTAATTGTGGCTTTATGGACAAGAGAGGGAAAAGTGAACTGGTTTGGGGAGCTGTTTTCTCTTGGGTAAAATGCTATTGATTGTTTCATAGCCTGTTTGCTTATTTGCTTTGTGAAGTATTTGCTAAAATGTAAATATATAATCTTGTTCTATCGTAACTCTGCTAGTGATCTCATCCTACAAGCCTGTTTGCTGCTCACCATCCCTCCTGCACCACTGGTCCTCTCAGAGTGCACCACTTTCAAGTGGCTTTTCTATACAAAATAATGTGGGGAACTTAACTAACGATTGGTTCAAATCACAAGGGAAAGGCTTTTTTCCCTTGCATTTTTATGTTGCAAACTTGACAGCAAGTCAAGAAGGCCCTCGGGGGAGATAGACACCCACGTGCCAGAACGTCTGCACCACAGCCCCACACCACATCACACTCAGGGCCTCGGGCCCTGCTCTCACACAGCAAAGCCCCTGGGCCTGGGGTAGCCCGGAGTTTTGCAGCAAAAACACATCTTGCTGCAGCGCTCGGTCTCGCTGCCCACAGGCTGTGCATGCATGTCTACATGAGCTTCATCTCCTTGCATTGCCAGGCATGGAGGCAATTGGAGCTTTAGCTGGTGGGTTTCAGCAGCGCAGCACTTCTTCTTAAACATTTATATTGCTCCTATGGGCTTTACCTGCTTGGTAATCTGCACAAGAGTTTACTTGTTAACAGCCCCCCAGAACTGTGGTTACATAAATAATGGATGATACTGCAGCCACACGATGATATTTTAAAAGCTTAGAAATAAAAATGTCATGGAAGAGGAAGCACCTTTTACGGATTTTAGACTCTCTTTTCCAACTGTAACTGAAATAGGGCTTTTTTACTTTCCTTTTATGTGCTCTATTACAGGCTTATCTCCCCTGCTCTAAAGCAGGCTTTCCAGAAGCCGAGGTGCTGCTGGGCAGGTACGTGTGCGTATGGGCTGAGAGGTTGTCTCTGCCCATATGAACGTGGCAGCCACTCAGGCTCTGGGTGCTTGTGGAGTTGAATGCGTGCAGAACCTGCCGAGGTCCTACTCTTTGGCTGCTCAAGACTTGCCCTACAGCCTGGGCCATTGGTGGCATTAAGTGTTTGTTTTTAATAAATAACTTCCTCTGGTATTAATAGGGGAGGTGTGTAAGAGATGCCGTCAGGTGAAAGCAACAACTCTGTATCCCCTTGCGGAAAACTAGTCATTCTGATGCTTTGTCCATCCCTAATGTGTCCATCCTTCCAACCCATCTCACTCCCCTGCAGTCTCTTGTTTTCCCTCATTTATCCAAAATTTACTGGGTGATGGGTACAACCACAGCATTGTTTCCGGAGTTTGGTTTTGACCTATGTTTGAATAAAATGTGTAACTTGCCCTCTTCTTTCCTGTTTATGCCAAGGTCATTGCTGCTATGTCCATCCTGTCCCTGGAAGTCAGACAGTTTGTGACGTAATCTTTGAACAACGTCGGTCCAGCCAGGGTGAGTACCTGAGTTTTCACAAGAAAGAGATGTATCTGGAGAGGAATAAAACATGGGATGGAAATGGGGAAGGAGGAAGGTGGGAGAGCTATTGGATAAAAGAGAAAGAGGGAAAGAGACACCAAGGGAGAGGATAAAGGGGCTGAATTAACTTTGAAGAAGGGGAAATCGAGTTGGAATCAAGCCTGGGACATGGCCTGTGACCAAGGCAGGCAGAGCTACCACTGTAGATGAGGGTGGAGGGGCCAAGCGCAGCCTGTCTCCACAGGGCTAACAAAGACATCCCCAAAGGGTCTTGCATGGGATAAATTTATCACTTTGGAACATTTTAAACACAGAGCTTCAAGCATGCAGCCCCCTCCCCTCCATTATCACCATACTTCCCTTTTATTCCGAATCAGGACCATTTTCCTCCTCCACATCCTTAGGGGCTGTCACCAAACAACAGCAGGGGAAGCTGCTTCCCGGTGTCCGACCCATCCACTCAGGTGCATTTTATTATTTCATGTTGATTCCACCCCAGGCCCTGCGCAAATGGCTCGGGAAGCCAAACACAAACACTGCATGAAGGGAGATAAATTTATTTTGACCTTTATTGAAAATGTGCTGTGAAACAAAGCACTTAAGCATTTAGAGGCAGTTACATCTTCGCATTATCCACGTCCATGTTGGCGGGGAAGGCGCTAACCAACCGGAGTTGCAGGTGAGAGCTGGAGTGTGTAAAACTCTTCGGAGGAATATATTACATGCCTGTTTCGGGCTCCGGAGCTGCCGGGAGAGCCTCTTCCGAGCCAGTGCAGCCCAGGGCTGGGGAGAGATCCTGAGCTGGGCAGGGCGGACAGGGCCGACCTTGGGATCCTTCCCAAGGCTTTGCCGGGAAGCTCTGCCGGCACCACGGAGTTGAGGTGTTGACTAGAGCCTTAAAGTCCCCGCTGCGTGATGAATGGGTGCTGGGCAGGCATCTTAAAATCCAGGCTTTCGCTTCCCCTTAAACACTTCAGAGTGACAGTGCCGTAGATCAAGCCCTTGCACTGAGAGGAGCAGCGTGGGCAGTTCAGTGCAACAGAGTGCTCCTGTTGCACTGCCACCCGGGAAGGGGCCGGGAAAGGCCGGGAAGGGGCCAGGAAGGGGCCGGGGGCAGCGCGGCTCCCGATCCCGGCGAGGCTCCCTCCGCCTTTCCCTTCGCCTCCTTCCCCTTCCTTCCCTTTCCTGGCTTCCCTCCCCCAGGTGCCGCGCGGGCGGCGGGGCTGGCGCGCTGCCCACCCAGGCATCGAGCGGCAGCTCCTCAGGGATCAGCAAGCAAAGTCACAGTCTGCACAAACAGAGCTTTCAAATTCATAAAATTCATAGGATTTTTCACAAATGAATGAACACAATTTTCTACCAATTTCCTCATTATGCAAATATGCAAAATATCAAATTTAGGCCAATTAGGGTCCTCCACAGTCCCAAATTCACCCGTTTAAGCCATAATTGCAGAAACTATCAAATAATTACGGTCGCTAATTGGAAATATTTGTGACAGATACAACAAATTCTTGCACAAATTACATTTCATTCTAGGAACCACTGCGCGCCACTGAAATTTTATCGAAGTCTAATTTAACTTACATAATGAGTTGAATTGAGTACTTGTTATCAAATTTGAGCAATTCATAGCCCCGTAATGTGGAATGATCAAATAAATTAAAAGGGAATTTATTCAATATTTTGTTGCGATCCTTTTTTTTTTTTTTTTCCTCGAAACCATTGCTATTTTGTAGGGAATTTCCTCCTCCTGCTCCGGCTGCCCGAGGTGGGCGACATGTGTCATAAAAGCCCCTGCAGCCGCAGCAGCAGCCGCAGCAGCAGCCGGAGCAGCAGCAGTTGCAGCCGCCGCAGCAGCCAAGTGTCCTGCGCGCTGGCAGAAGATGAAGGGCAGCGTTTGCAGCCAGAGCTTCCTCCCGCGCCATCGCTCTCCCCGCACGGAGAGGCAGCGCTCCCGCTTTTGCAAAATACCTAGCGTTTCCGCGCCGTTCCGTTTCCCTTTTGCGTTTTTTATCCTTTTTTTTTTTTTTTTTTTTTTTTTTTTTGTGTGTGTGTGTGTGTGTGGTTTCTTTCTATTATTTTTTTTCCTTTTTTTCTTTTCCTCTTTTTTTTTTTTTTGAAGCTAGCGCTTCCGGGTGAGGCCGTGCCGCAGCGCTGCCCCCGCGCGGGGGGCTCCACGCGGCTGCGGGTCGCGCGTGGGCTCGCCCCGGGGGAAGGGGCAATCCCTAAACGGCAGCCCGGGGCTCGCGGGCGGCGCTTCGTACACAGCCCTGCTTATATCTGTCCCCCCCGGAGTCACCCTCCGAGAGGAAGGTCAGCTCCCCGCACACGGGCATCTATTTTTCCTTCCCCCGCACACACACACACACACGCGCGCACACACATTTTTTATCTGCCCGTGGCCTCGCTGGCGGATTATAAATGTCTCCTTCTCGCTGTGATTTGTTTAATCCGTGGAAATGGTGCCGGTCCTATGTAAACAAGCCAAGTGCGGAATGAAGGCAGCCACCCATGCGTGGCCAGCCTGCCTATTTGTCAGAAAACCTTCATAAATACTGCGCCGGGGCTGGGCAAGGATGTGATGTCTCCATTTTTGCCAGCAAAGGGCACGGGGAAGACAAAGCGGCGCGGCGCCGCGTGTCACCTTCCCGGCGCGGCGCCGCGCGGGGGGAAGCGGCGCCGGGAGCCCGGGCCACCGTGTGCCCCGCTGCGGCCACCAGCTCCCGCTTCCCCCGCTCCCGCCGCGCTTCCCTGCGCCTCTGCCTTCCCTCCCGCTGCTCCCTCCGTTCGGGGTTAGCGCCGGGGCCGCCTCTTTGTGTCCGTCGCTCCGGCACCTCCCGTGGCTTTTGTGCCTTTCCTGGCAAAGCCGCCGAGAGGGGCTTCGTTTTATTTTATTTTATTGGAGGAGGGGGGTTGTGTTTCTTTTTGTTAACGTTTATTAATCTAAAATGCGGCCGTGACCGAGCAAAACCCTCAATTGTTTCCCGAGCCCGCCTGGCTGCGTCGTTACGAGAACTTACGGTATCCCCCGACTTATTTATTTATATTTTAGTTGCGGCAAAGCGCCCGTGCGCCTCATCAGACACTTTGTAACAAAAGCAGTAATTACCTCCTGTAATTATCATGGCCCTTATTTATAAAAAATGTGAGAAAATGTCGAGTATTAAAACGTGAAAGCAGCTATTAATCAAACCTTTACACCTTCTTTAACTCAGGCGTGATGGTGGGTGTTATCATAAATCTACTCTGATAGTAACACAAGAATAATGAGTTCAGTAATGATACCGATGATGATGATAATGATTTTAACCAACAAAGAATGGTGTAGATTTATTGCTAATAATGTGGTACAGGAACCTCTTCATTAAAATTACCTATATGTACTTCTCGCTATTGGAAAGGAGATTACAAAGAGGAGTTTGGGGCAGCGCCACGGCCCCGCGCAGCAGCCGACGGGGCTCTCGTAAACTCCTAATTATATTATGTATGTATACATATAGATATATATATACACACACACACACAATTATATATGTGTATATATGAAAATGCCCCAACCCACAAGCCCTTCGGGGCGCTCGTCTTACGTCCACTCTTAACTATCTCCCTTAGGCCCCCCCAAAGGAGCCCCGACTCCCTGGAAGGCGCCCCGGGGCCGCGCTGGCTGCAGCGCCCCGCAGGCACCGCCGGAGCTGCCGCTTTCCAAAACGATAATAAAAGTGATTCAGGTAAGATGCGCTTAATAAAATAGGGCCCTAATTACGGTTTGTACATAATAACGCGTCTGTAGCATTGTAACCTTGGCTGTGAGTTATGAAATCACTGTATAGGCCAATTAGCTGCATAGGGTTTTTTTTTTTTTAACTAAGACACTATAAACACTGGTTTTAAATGTCCTAATTAGTAACTTGCTCATTAATTAACTTTCTGATTAATTGTGTAGCAATCTAATTTGTAGATGAGGCACTTAAACAGTGATACCTTGTAACTCTTTCGTCCGCCTTGAAAATCCCCAGCCGGGGCCGGCGGGGCCGGGGTGGGGGGCTCCTCCTGGGCCCCCCCGGGCCCTGCCCGCTGGCACCTGGTCCGAGGGGGCTGATTTAGTGCCCTGGGAGCCGGGGGGGTGGCAGGAGCCCATTGAAATCCCAGCCCGTGGCTCTGCCATTAGCATGAGAAAAGCGAGGCGCTGTCACTGTCGCCGCCCGCCACCAGAGCTATTGTGGCCCGGGTTTGTCTGCGGTCCCAACCTGCAAAAGCCTTTAGCCCTTATGGCAGATCATTCTCTAAGTGAATAGAGATGAAGGCAGGGATATTAAGTGACTCTATAAAACATCCCGGACACAATTGCGTGATTGATGGAGGACAAAGTGGGAACAGCAGGACACGGGATCCTGGGAGAAGCAGCCCTGTCAGTGCGAGAAACCCATCTCTGGAAGCAGCTTCTCCTGGTGGAGTTTGCAGTCTATTTGTATGAGTAATCAGCTGATACCCCTCTCTGTCAGCCGTGTTTACTCACTGATTTTCTCAACAAGACAACCATTGACACTGGATGGATGGGGCTAATCTGGCGCAGAACTGGCGGCTTTGCAGAGGCTACAGGTCGAAAATAGAGCGCCGTGCCAGCCTCACCCCGCCTAATCTAGCGGCTAATATTTATTAGAGCCAATTTAGGCCGCGCTCCCGCAAAGAGCGCGGCGAGGCCCGGCCGCAATTAATAACGCGAGCAGCGGCGGCCGCCGCGGGGGCGGCTCGGCCGGGGCGAGCGGAGGGGGGAACCCAGAAAACACGGGGGGAAAAAACCCCACACAATAAATAAATAAATAAACAAACAACAGAGGGGTGGATGGCGGCGAGGTCCGCGCGTGTCGCGCCGTCCCGCGGGGGCGCCGGGACCCCCCGCTCCCGCCCGCGGGCCCCGCTCCGCGCGGCGGCTCCTCGCTAATTGCTCGGCTCCCTTCGCGCGCACATCCCCACTAATTTCCCATTCCTCATTCCGCGGGTAGCCGGGAGGCGGCTCGGGGAATACGGCCCCTTCTCTTAGCTACCGCATGGATACGGTGCGCGGGGTCCATCAAGTCCTCCCCGTAAAGGTGCCTCGGTAAATTAGAGGCTCCGCCGCATAATCAGGCGTGCGGCACAGAGGCCAGTGAGCTCTCCCGTTTAACCAGGTGAGATTTCATCATCTAATGGGCTGGGAGGTGTGACAGAGATGCTAAGTTAGCAATTAAACTTCACAAATATGATTCGATTGCAATTTTAGGTCAGCGCCAGGTTATTATAAGAGAGGGGGGAAAAAACCCACTCTCGAAACAGGAACGACGGGGAAACATCTAATCTTTTTAAACAAATGAAGTAACACGCCTCCAATATTTAATCGTGCATTTCTTAAGCATGTTATTGTCGGGTAACGTATTTCGGAGCGCGCGTGTCTGTCTGCGCGCGTTATTTCCCGGCGCCCACAGCAGGACGGTCAGAAACACGTCCCAGGGCCGCCCCCGGGTGCTCCGGGGGTTTGGGGCCCTCTGCGCTCCCCTCAGCCTCCTTTGGAGCCCCCAGGACCCAACTGCAACCAGCTCCACGGAGCCCGACCCCGCTCCTCGATTTCCTCTGATGCCGAGAAGCGCCTCGGGGCCCCCCGAAAAAAAAAAAACACGGAAGGCGCCGCCGCCTCCTTCCTTCCCTCTTTCCCCCCCCTTTTTTTTTTCGCCCCAAGTCCCAGGATGTTTGATGCAGTTAAATACCTAAATTGAAACATAACCGAAAATATTATTAGCTTTATCTGCCGACACGAGGGACGCAGGTTAAAGAATTTTTTCATTTAATTTGATAGTGTATAAAGCACTTAAGGTACTTGATGAATTATTGATCAAATAGAAATCAGGGCATCCAACAGCTACTTATTTAATCCCTGTCCGCCCGATTAAATACGAAATGAAGTTTTTTTTTTTTCCCCCTCTCCCCCCAATTTGCGCAACAAGCCGTATGCTACAAAGAATGAGAGCGAGCGGCAACTCGGGTATAAATCTTGCCCCTTTTTTTGCTAATATGAAATACTGCGAGTCCCCTGAACCGCCACTGAACTGTAAACACTGTTTTAATGGACAGTAATGGCACCGCGTGATTTTTAGCCATTGTTCCAAAATGACTGCCGTGTTTATGGCCGCCATTAAACGGGAATTAAAGAGTTATGAAAGTCTTCAGTAATGAGGACTCCGGTAATTTATAAACCCCCCTTTTTTTTTCTCTCTCTCTTTCTCTCTCTTTTCCTTTTCCCCTCCCTTTCGCCCTCCCCCTGGCGCGGAGAGGCCTCGCGGTGGCAGCGCAGCCCGGAGGCGGCGGCTGCGCGCGGGGGCGCCGAGGCGGCGCGAGGCGGCCGGAACCGGCGCGATC
>JAVCKT010008264.1:36095-45388 GCA_032273925.1 Rhynchotus rufescens
CAGTTACTTCTGTGCATTCAAGGCAGTATCATGGAAAGAAGCATCAAGCAATTCCATTAATGTTTCATTTATTTCACTGTTTTCTCTCAAGTAAACCAAGCCACAAATCCTGCAGGTCTTACTGAGAAGAATAAAGTAAGTGGCTTCAAAACATTTTGGAAATTTTGGCTTGAATATGGGTCCAGCATGAAACTTGCTCTACTCAGCCTTACTAAGTCAAGGCACTGAAGATGGGATTTTCACAAAAGGTAGATTATGTTCTGGAAACTCATTGTTTTTCTTTTAATTCAATGGTAACATTTTTATTTAAGCTAAATGACCAAAAAAAAAAAACACCCCAAGTAATTGGTTAATGCAGTCCCCCACTTTAGAACAAAGCTCAGATTGAAATTGAATAAATGCCTAATTTTCATATACAATCTTACGATCTGTAAGTATAAAAGGTTTAGCATAGGTTTTCCCCATGCTTCATTTAGTATTTGTTCCTATATCCACCTCATACTATTCTAGGAATTTCTTTCATTTACTAAATTAATTTCCTACTACAGAAATGTCAGACTGCAAGAGACAGGTAACTGTAGGGAAACCATCATATTTCATAGAAACAGAGAAGTTAATCTCAGATTTTGTTTGATAACATTGCCAGGGTTAACGAAGGGATAGAACTTAATGCTGGAGCTTTGTGTCTTTTTTGTATTTTATTCTTCTTTGGGAGTAAGTTTATTTCAGTGAGCAGACAGCTTGATTTAATACTGATAGTTTAGGGACTTGTGATATTAGAGCCAGGCTCATGACATTTGAAAAAAAAAATACAATTTGAACAACAATAGATGTTAGACATAGCAGAAATGGAGGAAAGGTGAAAACTGTATTTGTTTCTGTTATTCTAATATGACATTTATAGTATTTAAACTTAATACATTTATACTTTATAGAGTTGAGTATTTATACTTAAAGACACAATCTATACTGTACTTTCCAATGGTGTGCCTGTTTAACCTTAGCTCCTATGCCTTAATTTCTGTTATTTTCACTTTTTTTTTTTCTTTTTCAGAAGAAAGGTACTCTGTTGACACCAATTAAATGCTTTCAGATTTACACCAGTAAAACTGGGATCACAGTCTGGCATTAACTCTAAATCATCTGGTTCTAAATTGGATCATTACAGCTTTCTAATTAGTGTAGTAAAACCAGGACTTTCTTATAGAGTTTTAATTGGAAAAATTAGCCCTTTTAGTTGTGTTTTGTGAGTCCTAAACTTGAAAGGAAACACAAGCTCTCAACACACACAATCAATCAGTGATCCCCTTCCAATTCCTGCTGAGCTTCTACTTACAGTAAGTAGAAACCTGTTACAGAAACCCCAGTCACTAACAGGTGAGTAGGATCAAGCTATCTGGCCCAGTGTAAATTAAAATCCCAGTCAGCAAACAGGAAAAAATCTCTCCACACAAGAACAACAAACTACTTAACAAAACGCAGCTCCAGTGGCTTTCTAGTAAATACCAGTCATTCTTTACCATAACTGTATCTGTCCGTATAAGACTAAGAATTACATTTAAAAATTGTTCTTTGTCATTCAACACCATTTTACAAGTAGGAAGTATGCTCTTCTGTTGACATTTTCCAGAAAAAAATCCCTGGTATGTTTTGCAAGAATCTGCCATTTAAACAAAAGCTTAAACCCTTTGTTCTCTAATTTATTGGTATAATTATTTTTCCCTGAGCTGTTTATTTGCCAAAATAGCTTTTATTCCTTTTTTAATAGTTTGAGGTTTTTTTTTTTTTTTAAGTGTTAATCCTCCTGGATTAGTTGACTAATTTTGATCAGATGCAGGAATTAGTAGCAGCAGTTAAAACTTTCTTTTTTCTTTTTGATGAATTCTGTGGTAAAGTTGGGTCTGGAGTTTCTTTGAGGGGAGAACTTTAATATTTACCTTTTTTTAACTTTAACTGTATTTTTATTTAGAATATAAGTAAGAACATAAGCAAGAGTAGTAAAATTTACCAATCTGTTAACAAAATTATAAAATAAAGGTTACTGAATACGCAACTATTTTAGCTAATGCTGAACTTTATACATAATTCCCAGAGAAAATCTCTTTCATATCTAGGATGTACTAACCTAGGCTGTACTAAAGAGATCCAGTGAGTAATACAGACTATGAAGTGTTTACGCAGATTTCACACTGCATAAAATGTGACAGACATTAAATGGAAAATATATCCTCCAAACATGTACTCTGGCACCATTTTATTTGCCTTTAAAAAGTGAAGCATTCCTGATTTCTGAAAGCCATGGAACAATATTCTTCACTATTCTTCATGTGGCACATCTCCACCAAACTCCTGGGTAAGTGATCCTGAGCTTTCACCTCCTCATAAATAGACCCAAAGTGTTTTCCCAGTTTCAGGAATACTTTGGAATGCTACACTAATCCTATATAGCTCAAATGTAACGTAATTGAGCATAACTTTAAAAAATATGAATAGCCTAATCCTGATTTTCCTTTACTTTGATGCAACTCTGCTAAGATCAGTGCTCTTATGCTTGGGAAGAAGTCCAAACTTGTAAAAGACAGGCAAGTTTTGCCCTGAATTTCATTGAAGATTAGCATTTTATGTCTCTGCTAGGATCAAAATCAGGCTGCTAAGAACAATATAAACCAGTAAACAAGGCAAAGCCTTTACCTGCTGAAGTCAGTGAATTTTTTGTCATTCATCTCACTAAGAAAATGAGTCAAGCCATTACTTGCTGATGCTCAGTAAAGCCTTTATTGCCTCTCTTCTTGTGCTCTTTTCAGATGTAGTGCACTCAAGAATATGTATGCTTTTAGTCAGGGGAACTAGATTTACAGGCTGTGCAGAATAGGGGAGAAAAGATGTACAGTTTTTAAAACTCTCACTTTTCAGATATTTATGTGAAGGCTAGAGGCCTTGCCAACCAGTGAACTGCACTTCATAATTGCCATCTTGATGGTCATGTTTCAGTGCAGGTATTTAAGTGCTTCAAACATCCTGGGACTTTGCAAAAATAGTAAAATAAAGAGGTAAAAGTCTCCAAGTCTGCACTTTTGCAGTCTTTTCCAGGGGACACCAATTTGGAGACTAGTCCTGGGCCTGAGTGATATCTGGCAGTGTTAGCAGAAATCTAGGAAGGGCCCAAACCAGCAGGCTTAGGCTTTTCAGAAATATGGGTCTTCAGATCCACCTCAGAGCCTGTGTTGCTCAAAGCCATGCTGTAAATTAACTTTTTAGGCAAAGACTGAAACTTTTTTCACCCCTACATTTAGTTTATTTCAACTGCTGGTGTTGCATCAATATAAAATACTGGTAAATATATCATTGCTTTTAATGGCAGTTGAAGCACTCCTCCCAGAGCTGCCTATCTGAATATAGTCTGTGCATATGTGGCATATGCTAGGCAAATCCCTTTGGTATTGCTTCTTCCTAAATCATATATTTGAACTAATCAGCTTCTAGATAATATGTCTTCAAAAGAAAATTTTATTTAAAAAACTACCCAAAGATTTATTAACACAGAAATGTAAATATTATGCTAAATTCCTGAATATTGCTGAATAGTTGAGTTATAATCAGTTTGTATAGGCTGTAAAAATGATCATTTCAAAGTTGGGAGACTGATATTAGGGTGTTGCTTTTAAAAAGACACCTTTTATTTATTTTCCCTACATTTGTGGAATTTCAAAATTTTTAATTAAAAAAGTGTCTCCGATTAAGACTCTGGCAAGTAAAAGTAAGCAAATTATTCCATTCCTAGTATCTCTACACATAGCTTCACACAGATCTCTATATCTGGCTGGTGTATACAACACCAATGAGAACTAGGATATTTATACAGAAATGTGAAAGTTACTAAGTGAGTACATAAACTGGAAAGAGCTACTGTAAATTGCCTTGATTACAACCAAGTGGGATGATCTTAAAAATGTCTGTAAACTGAAAATACAAGACTCTTAAGACACTTGACTTTGTTTTGCATCATTTCCTTGTCAGCGTCTTCGTGCTCTCCTTCTGCCAGTTGGGTGTCTCCAGGCCTTCCTCTTGCCGAGGGCTGCATGGACTTTCCTGAGCAGACATTCCTGATCAAATCACATGTACGGTCGTTCCCATGAAGGAGGTTTAAAGTGGTATGTAAAAATACATATGCATTGCCAAGTGTTGAGATGAAGTGAAATCATTGTGGTTTTCCATGGGGCTAACAGAGATGATCTTCTCTGTTAAGATTTGTAGATGCAGTTAGTGCTGAAGAAAGGGATATCCTTTGGCACTGCTTCCCTTACAAACCCGACCCAAGAAGCCAGAAAAGACTGAATATGGTAGACTGAAGATTATGGTACCATCCCTCCCAATCTTCTGAGAACAGAAGAAGCTACACCCCAGATCATCTTCTGGTTGGAATGATTTAAGCTGCAGAAAGGACTGAAGAGGTAAATACATGTTGTAAGTAAATGTTACTATGCTCTGTTTACAAATGAAGTAACTCAAAGCACTCAATACAGCTAAACCAAATGTTTTACACAGATATATTAGTAAACAGGAGTTTGTTCTCTGATGTTAGGTAAACTACATCAAGAAGAGCATTTTGTGAAATAATCAGTCAGTGTTTGCAGACATCTTTCCAAGAAAAACATCCGCAGGACAGCAGTTCAGAGGCACCAGATCAGCTCTGTGGCCTGTTTGACCGAAGAGCAAGGGACAAAATTAATGAGAGGATGCTCATCTAGACCTTCCTTTGCAGACATGTAGTGCTGATCTGTTTGCTTTCCCGAGTAATTAGTAGTGACTTTAATTATAATTTCCTACGAATGCAAGTAACAGTGAGAAAGAGGGATTTATGATCAGTGAGAAAGAGGGTTTTATGATACCCATAGTTTGCCTGGCAACTCTAGGAAAAAAAACACTTCAGATGCCATTCCAGCTCAATTTAGTCACCCTCATAACTCTGTTCACGTGTTTTTCTTTCTCTGATTTCTGTAGCTGCTCAAGTGTTAGCAAGGCAGAGACCACGGTTTATCCAGTGGTAGAGTTCAAGTGTGGGAAGCTCGTTTTTCATTTAAGTAATGACTTGGTTGCTAAATTGAAACTTTCAGCTGCTGCTATTTTTCTTGATTTCAATAGCCATTGTCTTGAATGAAGAGGAGAAAAGCACTATTAGAAGCTGTTTGTTTACATAATTTAAATGATGGGGGTAGTGCCACATGCGTGTGCAATTACTAGCACAGAACTTCCTCATACAGTGTTCAGAGCCGAAGGTGTGTGCAGGCAGGGCTACTGATTTACAGTGAACAGAGATGGCAAAGATCCTTTATTTTCTGGTAAAAGAGGTGCTTAGGTTTCTCTTGTGATATTATTTTGCATTGTTGTACATAGAGCATCGTCCTACTTACGGAAACTGCAAAGATGGATTAATTGGCCATGTGGACTGAGTGGCTGACTCTGTTGTTCCCATGTGTAAAACTTGCATTTCTCTGAACAGGTAGCAGAAACTTAAAGGAGAGATTTCTGGTGGGAGATGGTATTTAATGAGGTCTCAGGATAATCAAATATATATATGGCCTTTACAAGAGTTTTTTCACAAGGAAGAAATACACAAAGTGGAATCTTACAGTTAGATTTATATGTGTTGTTCTGGTTATGGCATTTTTGTTTTAGATTTACGCCTCATTACAACTGCTTTATGAAAAACTTCTCAAGCTCTGCGCTGCAGCTGATCTCAATGAAGGGTGTCCTATTGGCTTTAGTCCTACAAGGGCTTGGATATCTACTCTCTGGAGCCCAATGTAAAATCATGGCTACAGTCATTTCTTTTCCAGGCAGATGCAGTGTACCTTTGTCATATAGAAAGAGTTCTAATAGCTTTCTCCTTTCTCATTCTCTTCATTCAAAAACAAAGGAATTCATAGTATAAAAGATAATTAGTTCCAGATAGGAATTTTCCTATTGCTCATGCCATGGTCATATTGATATTTAATGTAAAATATAGATAAATAACTTCTCTCTCTGGAGATGCTACAATTCCTCTTCTTCCCTAGTTTACATTACAACCCCTATGTCTCTGAAATACTTGCTTCTTGTTAGTTAACAGGTCGACTCACCTAAACTATTGCTTTGAGGACATTTCTCCATTTTTAGGTAACCTGTTCCTTGTGCAGAATTAAATTTGAATGGAGTGGTCTGAGCAGATGGTTTTCTTTTTTTTTCTTGTGTTGTTCAAGGTAACACGAAAAATGTATGATGAAACTATATGTGTGTCCGAAATGCCAATCCCAGTATTCGGTTCAGCTCTGTTGCCAGCTGGTACGTGGATTTTTGCTTACATAATCTGAAAATAAAGCATTCCGGCTTTAAGTGTATGAGGAGATTTCTGCCTGGATGCCTTTAACAAAAGAGGCAATAGATTATCACAGTAACAATAATTTATTATCAACACTTCTAAGATGTTGTTGTATTGTCTCATATGGCAGGAGAACAAGTCAAAAGAAGGTAAAGATGATGTGAATACAGTTCCCATATTACTGATGCTTCAGTTGAAAAAACATACAGGCACGTAAATGTGAACTGCTCATTGAACTGTAGAATTAAAGACCAGCAAAAAGCATCCTGGATTGGCATGGTGTGACAGGAATCTACATTTTCTGTTTATACCTCTGATTTAGCTGATAAAGTATGGCTAGACAGTCTTCTCCTTGCCTTTTTTTTTTTTTTTTTTTTTGCATAGTGTCAAGCTCTCACAATGTTATCTAGTTTCCAGATCAGGATATCAAAAGCTCTGTCTAAAACAACTGTTAACTTTGTATCTGTCTTTGGAAGATTCCTGCCAATCACATGAAGGTGTAATGGATGGAATGGATGGTGGAATAGGATAGTGGATGACAGAATTTCACATTATAAATGTTTAAGGGATGGAAATATATTGGAGTAGCTCTAGTCCAGTGCCATGGACTGACTGCTTATTAGCAGTTGGAGCACATCTTCTGATTTTATTTAATCCCGAGGGAATCCAGGCTGGTATTCCAAACTCGTGCTGCAAAATAAAGCAAAGCAAGGGTGACCAGGAGATTCACTTTGAGAAGTGCACTCCTATGCAAAATAAAATATTGGAGTAGTCCAGGCAAGAGAAAAGATTATCATAGTTAAATTATTTAGTTATTTTTTGGCAAACTAAATTATTTAATTGGTGTTAATTTCTGTTTTGCTGGTGATTGAGGTTGACTAAGGCTCAATCACACCAGAAGAACTGGGGATAGCTCCTCTCATCACCTCTGTAATCAGTTATTGGCACAGGAGCTTCGTAAGAGGCAGTTACGGAAGCGCTAGGTGCAAACCATGTCTAATTCTTCATTATTTCTTGACATAGTACACATTCATTTGCCAGCATACACTATAGCTGAGATGTGTAGTAATGGATAAACCATGTGCAGATTGCCACAGAACAAAACAGTGGTGCTGCAGAATCCCTGAAGTCACCAGATTATGTAGAAAAAGGATGTACCTAGAGTGAGTGCACCAGCTCAAAACCACCTGTATATAGAAGGGGAGACCCCTGCCCGTGCCAGTCCCCGTTCCCTCTGTGTGCAGAAATCGCCCAGCAAAGCACCTGTGCTACCTGTGCTGTCGTCTTCTGGCATTCCTGGAAGCCCTGCAAGCAGGGAGAGGGAAGGCTGCCATCCATGGACATCAGTTTGCTCAAATTTTAGAACCTTCTTTTAAAACAAAGGCAAACAGAAAATAAGGAATAAGGATTTCTGATGAGAATTATTAGTGCGTTTCTAGAACATGAGCTCTGTCTAGGATCTGTCCCTCAAACCTTTTCTCCCAGTGGGGATTTAAGTGGATTGCTAGGAATTTGACAGACCTCAATATCAAGATCAATACTGAATTAGAAGACATAGCTAAGCATAACTGGGGGGAAATAATTAACAAAATTAAGGAGGGTTTTGCTCTATGGGGAACTATTAAAGTTATCTTTATGGGGTCATGTAAATGTAATAAAGATTCTGTCTGCACCACTATTTAATTCTATATCAGAAATGGTCCCTGTAGATCTACCGAAAGATTATTTTACTAAAATTGAATGTGTATCCTCTTCTGACTAAAAGAAAGGAAAAAATCTTAGAACTGGTAAGTTTTAAATTTTACACAACACAGATAATGCTGTCTAATCTCAAACTCCATCAGTGGTGAGTTGGTTCAGAGGCTGCAGTTCACTCTAACCTTCATCCTGCTTTAAGAGAAACAGAAAATGTAGTGAGTGTTGCTGTGGCCCGGGATGGTGCCCCTGTTCCTGCCTAGAGAATTGAGGCAAATATTGTTTTGTCTTTTAGGACTACAAAGATAGGAGAATATCCATTAGAAGAATCTCCAATAAATGTTTTTGTAAATATTTAGGTGAATTTTATGCTTTAAAACCAGAAGGCAGAGCCAATTTTGATTCCCTTGGAGATGGAGTAGCATTCGGGCTATGCAGTGGGATGCTCCAACATACCTCTTGGAGAGGCACGCAGCAAACATGTATGGCTCATTACTGACTGACATTTCCCTAAGTAAATACTAACGTGCATCTCTGAGGCTCCGTTGTCCTTTCTCGCTCTTCTCTCCCATTAACGCTTTTTCAGTTATATGAAAAAAGACTTAATCGGGCTGGAAGCTTTGTTAGAATATCCTTAGCAAGGCCTGTGGGCGAGAGAGAGAGCGGGGGCTCTCCTAGGGAGCCTGGTCTGCAGGAGCAGGACGGGCTGCAGGACCAGGAGGGGGCCGGGAGGGCAGCGTGTGGCAGGAGGGGAGGCCGCGCCACACGCGGGGCCTTTCGCTACTTCTCAGAGCCAGTTGCCTTTTTTTTTGTTTTTCCCTTTCTGCTTTTTTTTGCAGACATTTGTGGTGCTGTCCCACCTGCTCTGTTGTCCTGAGTGACCCAGGGCTTGTAAACCCATCGCTGCCAAGGGCAGCTGGAGGAGAAGCCGGAGGGGGACGTTGGGGCTGCTGGCTGGCGCCGGCCGGACAGGGGCTCAGACACATTGCAGCACCTTTCCCTGTGTCCTGGGAAGAACATGACCACCCAGGCATCCTGCGGCAGCCGGGCACACAGCAGAGTCTGTCGAGCCAGGGGCCTGGGACAAGTCGCAGTAGTTTTGTTCACACCTCAGCTCTCATTTGGGCATCGATTGTGTCCCGCTTGCTTACTTTCTGATTGCTAGGATTTTTAGCCCACGAGGAGAAAAATGATCCTTATTATTTCAGGTCCTTTTACTTAGTCTCAGGTCAGCTTAAGA
>JAVCKT010008265.1:0-13133 GCA_032273925.1 Rhynchotus rufescens
CTTCAGAGAGGCTCTTTGCTCCTTTCTAAGGAAATTAGTCCTTGTGCAAGTCCAAGTCCCTAAGCCTTAGACGTGTGGAGCACATCTGTCATCCTTAACAAGGACCAGACAGACCTGTGGAGAAAGCCTGTCGTCCTTTAAAAAGGCAGACATTTTCTCCCTCCGACTCCAAGCCAAGCTCCTCAGGAAGGGCCACGGCAGTTGCCAGAACAACGGCCTGTTCTCTGTTGAGGAACTTATATGTCTTATACCCTGGACCTATGGGAGGTGCAGGTTGCACTTACCCTGGTGCATCCATCTCACTATGTCCAGTGGGCAACTCCACCCTTCTACATCCATGAGGGTAACTGCCTCTCAACGCAACCATCTCACTTTATCCATTGAGCACTGTCCGTGCTTTGAGGCACTTCCATCCTGCCACACTGACCAGGGAACCTCCATTCAACAGCATCTCTCAAGGCCTCTCCCCTCTGACACGTCCATCATGGCATCTATGTTCCATTGCATCCATTCCACAGTGTCCATCCCACCATGTCCATCCCATCACATCTCTGGAGGCCCAGTGCGTGGGCACTACTGCAGCAACTGGTCTGGAGGTTTTTGAAGATACTCATTCTATTGATGCTGATGCTGGTAGTGCTTATGCTGATGCTTTTTTCGGCGCGGGGACCCAGTTGAACGTCCTGGGTAAGTCGCTCAACTCCTCACAGTCTTTCCTGTCCCACTGGTAAATTTGGCTTGGTGGCTGGCTGGGTTCTGCTGTCGTTTTGGGGACAGGCACTAAGCCCAGCATTAAGGACCTTGTCTCATCTTGGGGGACTTGGAGGACTCTGGTGTGTTTCCAGGAGCACTTCAGGGGATTTTCTTAGTTGTTGGGTCTTTACTTACACTTTGCCAGGACACAGACCACAGTCCTGGCAATCGTAGCCTAGTTCAAAAACTTGGGTTTATGTTCCTCAGAGCGACTCTTTGCTTCTTGGTAAGGAAATTGGTCCTTGCTCAGGTCCCTAAGCCTTAGACTTGAGAAGGAAATGGGATGAAATATGGAGCCTGAATAAGCTCCTGGCCACGCTGATGTGGTTTTGCTGGAGCAGAGCTGCTCTGCCACAGAGAAGAGCAACAGCACCATTGGGATCACATTCAAAAGCAGAGGCTCTTCTTGTTCCTTCCTGCTCAACATGCTGAAGCCTCAGTAATAATTGATGACAGCATTTAGCAACATGCCTCCTTAGGCAGCAATTTGAACTGAAATAAATCAGTGTATAACATGGAAAACTCCGTGTTTGGTGACACCGCTTCTTTGTACCCCACCAGAGATGTGTTTTGGAGTTGGGGTGAGGATGGCTGCCTGGGCCAGCCCTGTAGGAGGTCTGAACAGCACCTGGATGTCCCTCACATGAGCTGGAACGTGCTGTGCAAGCTGGGCTCGTGTCATCAGTGCTCTCTGCTTGTGGTTCGTGCCATCCGTGCTCCCCGCTTGCGGCTGCTGGGTGCCCAGGACCTGTTTTGGGGCGCCCTGCCCTCCCGGTCTGCGCCTTTGCAGTGGTGCGAGTCACTGCAGCTCCACAGCTTTGATGTCGTTTGGGCAAGCAGTGCCCAGGACCCCAGGTTCCCATGAGGAAGAGCAGGCCTCGCTAATTATTGATTAAAAGATTCTGCTAAATTGTCTCCATAAGCAGTAATCCAGCAAGGACTAGCTGCTGAATTATACATCAGTGGCCCCATTTCCTCCAGGATACATATTCCCTGGCCTCCAGCAACGAGGGGGAGATTCAGGCCTCACAGTCACATTCACTTTTACCCATAATGAGTCTTTTAAACAAAACTTGAAAGGTGCCTTTGGAAGCCGTGCTGTGAGCGGTGCTTTGTAGCTGCATGTTGCAGGGCCAGGCACTTCCCCACCGTGAGACGGGTCACAACGCTGGGCTCCCACACTGAGCCCCAGCCGCGCTGCCCTCAGCACCCTGAAAGCTGTCACCGTGCCCCTACGCACGGGTAAAACCACTGGCCCTGTCACCAATCTTGGGGGCTTTTGCTAATTATTGAGTCTTCCGAGTAAAAGCAAAACTTGAGAGTGTTCTCCCAGCTGCAGCTCTCGCTCTCTGTAGTGTCCTCTGGTGCAAAATTAAACAGCCATTTTTTTTTTCCATTTTGCAATTAATTTCATATCAATTACAGGGTAGCTCTGGAGCAAGGAGCACCTGCCAGAGAGGAAACTGGCTGTAGCCAAATTCCTGGAGCTGCAGGGAAGGAGGGAGCAAGTGCAGGACACTGGGGCTGGGGGACATGAGCACCTTTGCAGTGGTGACACGAAAGGTTTTGGTGTCACCAGACACTCGTGCCTATGCAACACCCAGGCAGCCTTAGAGGCGACACCTGGGGCCAGCTCCCGCAGTGGTGACGGGGACACGCACAGAGGTGGCCACGTATCCCAAACCAAAGCCGGGCAGGCTGGTTTCACCGCGGAGGCTGCTGAAACCTCCTCGGTGCAAGCCGAGGAGCACAGGGCGACGTGGCACAGGCGGAGCGGGGGTTTCCGGCAGCGCGCGGGCGCAGCTGCGAGGTGCAAATAGCTGCGTTTCCTGCACGCAGCAGGGCTGAAACTCGAAAGCAAGAGCCCGGCGCTAAGAATAGCCCCAGGGACGAGCCGGCGGGAGGCAGGGCCGCAGGAGCGCGGGGAGCCGGCCGGGGGACGCCCCGCTGCGGCGCAGGGCTGGCCGCTGGGCTGCTTTGGGAGGCTGCATGGCCTCCACGGTGCCTGCAGCCCCTGGGGTCATGCAGGGAGCTGCAGTGATGCTGGCGACTCGGAAAGGTGCAGCTCAACCCCAGGCCTGATCCTGTCCCCATACACACGTGTCCAGAGAGCTGCCTCCTCCACAGGCTTTGGGAAAGGCCGTGCAAACCCCAGACTTTCACCCCAAAGTGTCCAGGTCTGCCCTGCATGCTGCCTTGCCCCAGCAGGACTCCAGTGCTCACAGCACGGGCTGCAGAAACACAGTGGCCACGGGGCCACAGCCAAAGCCAAGCAGCACTTCCCAGCCCCGAGGGCAGCAGCGTGGCCCAGCTCTGCTGCCATCGCAGACCCTCTGCAGCACAAGGCCACAGCACAAACCCCCCTGCCTCCCGTGGGCACCTCGGTGCACAGAGGATCCCAGGGCCACAGGAGCCAAGTGCAATGGGAGACCTGGGCCATGGGTAATTGGGGCTGTCACAGACTAGGGCCAGTGGGGATCCCGGTGCTGGGGGGAGCTCAGTGCCCTAGGGAGCTCACAGTCCTGGGCTGCTCTGTACTGGGGGGCTCCCAGGGCAGTGGGGAGCTCAGTGCCCTAGGGAGCTCACAGTCCTGGGCTGTTCTGTACTGGGGGGCTCCCAGTGCAGTGGGGAGTTTGTTGCTGTGGGGAGCTCAGTGCTACAGGGAAGCTGTGCCATGGGGAGCTTGGTGTAACGGGAAGCTTCGTGCTGTGGGGATGCTGATGCTACGGGGAGATCAGGGCCACAGGGAGGCTGGTGCTGGAATTCTCAGGCCCTGACATGGGGCATATGGAAAAGCCAGGTCCAATGGGGGCTGTCCCACCTTGTCCTTGCAGGGACGAGGCCCCACATTTGCTTTGGGGGTGCAGAGGGACAGTGTTGGTCCTTCACCATCCAGAGCAGCTCCATGTCCCCGGCTCCCCACAGAGCTTGGCGGGCTGGCCTCAGCCCAGCCTGGGCTGCCGCCCTGGCCCACGTCACCCTCCGCACGGCCCTCCCCAGCGAGGGGAGCTGGGTCCCCCGCCACACAGGGCGCCTCGGCGGCCATGCTGAGGCCGCAGCGGGGCTAGGAGGGAGCAAGGGCCATTTCTGGGCCCGCGACTTCCAGGAACAGGCCGGGCAGCGTTTCCCTGATTGAGAATGACATCGAAACGGTGAAAAACCCAGCCCAGCCCTTCCCAGCTGGGCCCGCGCAGCTGGGCCGCCGCACCGGGGCGTCCCCAGGCTAAATTTACCCCACGCCGGCCCAATCGGAGCCAAACACGCGCGGCCCCGAGCGCCCGAGAAAGGGAAGCGAAACCCTCTCCCGCGGGCGCTGACGTGGCCCGCAGCGAGTACACAGCGGGGCCTGGGCCGCTGCCCCCGAGCTCCCTGGAGCCCCCCGGTCCCACCATGGAGCCCCCATTGTGGGCAAGTCACCGTCACCCCTTTCCCCAGCAATATGGTGGTGGCCCCGCGGTGCTGGAGCTGGTGAGCAAGGCCCAGAGCAACAGGGACACGTGGCTCCGCTCGGTCCACAGTCATAGAATCGCTATGGTTGGAAAAGGCCTTCAAGATCATGGACTCCAATCGCAAACCCATCAGCACCATCACCTCCTGCTAAACCATGTCCTTAAGTGCCTCATCTGCACCTTTCTTGAACGCTGTCGGGGACGGTGACTGCACCACTTCTTTGGGGGGCAGCCTGTTCCAATGCTTGACTGTTCTTTCTGTGTGGAGATTTTTCCCTAATGTCCAACACGAACCTCCCCTGACACAACTTGAGGCCATTTCCTCTTGTCCTAGGGGCAGTTACGTTGAAGAAACGGCCAACCATTGCCTCACTACTACCTCCTCTTTGAGCTTCTCCATCATCTCCATGTCTTTCTTGTAGCGAGGGGCCCAAAACTGAACAACATAATGGATGGGGCAAGCCTAAGAGCTCCAAAACCCAGAGCAGAACCCGAACCTCTGAATCTTGGGGAAAAAATACAGGTTGTGCCCATTCCCACTCTCAATATCCCCATGATGGTGCAAGCACCATCGGGAAGCTGAGCAGCACCTGCAAAAGGTGCCCCGCAGGGATTTTTTTTTAATTATGCTGTACGAGAGGTAATTAAATGAAATAAATAAATGTTTCATGCTGCTTTGCTTGAAAACATTACCTGAGCGATACAGCAGGCTGGCAGAGAAAGGCATTTGCATAGCTGTGTCAAAACAGCAACTGCCACGTTTCACAGCTGGACGGCGGAAACTTGCTGGATGAGCGGAGCTGCAGGACTAACTGTTTGCAATGATATTTTATTTATGCGTGCATAAAAACACATGCAAGGTCTCTGTGGAGGTAAACAGCGCCAAATATAAAAGCTCAGGGTCATAAACAAGCAGTAAACAAGCTGAGCCAAATAAAAAATAAGCAGCTTTGAACCTCTCAAAAAAATATTTTTTTATCTCAAGTTCAGAATATTGAAAACACAGAGCTCTCACTAGACCTTCACGCCTGCCCAGGAAGTGCAGAAAACCCTTGTTTTCTACTTGCATCTGGTGTAAAAAGCAGGTTGCATGACACGCACTGCACTAAGACACGCGTTTTACACCAGCATTCGAACCACTTTTCTTGAAAATACACTTAGGTTTCATGGCTGCTCAAGACTCCCGAGCTTTCAATCTGAGTGCTAAGAAAGGGCTACTGAGGAAATGACGCGGAAGCGCCGAGCGCAGGCGAGGGAGGCTCTGAGGGCAGAAGCAGTGAGCAGGGCACAAGGTGCTTCGGGCTGCACTGGGCTCCTCAGCCAAACTGGGAACCTCCGTATTAACCAATGGAAGTTAACGCTTTTTGCACTCGTAGTGACCAATGGCACCAGCAGAAAGGGATTTCCCTGGATTTTGCAGGCTCGGCTTCTCCAGCAGCTGCCCCAGAGTGTTGGCGCCATCGGTGGCTCCCGCGTTGCCGCCCTCGTGCCCGGACCCGCGCTTGGCCCCGGCCAGATGCACCGACCGCAGCGCCAGGAGGACAAAACAACAGCTCGCCTTGGCTAAAATTATATCCCGGGGCAAACAGGCGGCCAGCTTGGACAAACACCAGCTGGGGCCTCGAAATAGCCCACAGGCACCTTTCCCTAGAGCCCGTTTCGCGCCAAAAACTAAAAATTTCCAGCACGTGACAAAGACAGCATCCCTGTGTCAGCAGCCCCGCCTGCAGGGACACGGCGGGAAGGAGCAAAGGCTGCTTTTCAGCCCTGTTTTGGGCCACTTTGCAGGGTCCCTTGGACTGGTGGTGGTGCCAGCTGGCTGCACAAGGGGCAGGGGAGCTGGAGCTAGCGCAGCCCTGGAAGGGGGCAGCAGCACAGCCAGGGTCTCCAGCAGCTCCCCAAGTTGGAGGGGAAGCAGCTGAGCTCACAGGGAGCACCCAAGGCGACAGTGCTCAGGACTGTGGCTCCTGATGCCACCTGCCACCCTTGCAGTGCACGTCAGGAAAGTATGGAGGGTTTTCCCAGTTCTGCGGGACATCCAGGGAGTGCAGGACAGCCCCATGCTTGGGGAGGTGGGATCAGAGGGGGCTCAAGGAACCTCCGCATCCCCCAGCTGAGCAAACACAGTCCAGGTGCTGCCAGGGAAGCGGAGGTGCCACTGGGGCACCACCATGAGCTGGAGGGGCTCAGGCTTGCCCTGGGGCAGGAGGAAGGGGCAGCGCAGGTTTGCAGCAGCCCCCTTGGCCTGGCTCATCCCGCGGCTCCCAGATTCTGCCCAGCGCCCAGGTCCCCTCGTGGCACCCGGCCTGGACACGCAGCCGGTGTTGACAGCCAAGCGGGAGGAGGTTCCCTGCAGCTCTTGCTCTGCCGGCAGCAGCTCCCGAGCGCTCCCAGACACCGGCCCTTGTGCCCCTGGGGCTGCCACCACGCTGAGTGAGGACCGACCTCTGTAGCCCTGCTGGTGCCCCAGGCCAAGGCGCGCAGCCCCGGGGACATCGGCATGGGCAAGGTCAGGCTGCAGCAGCAGCAACCGAGCCTTTGGCAGCTCCTCCTAGAAGGGCTCATTGCTCTCCACAACTACCTGAAAGGAGGTTGTAGTGAGGTGGAGGTCAATCTCTTCTCCAAAATAACTGCCCCTAGGAGAAGAGGAAACAACCTCAAGTTGTGCCAAGGAGGTTCAGGTTGGATATTAGGAAACCTACACGGACAGAGTGGTCCAGCACTGGAACAGGTTGCCCAGGGAAGTGGTGGAGTCACTGTCCCTAGATCTGTTCAAGAAATGTATAGATGAAATGTATAGATGAGATGGTTTCGCAGGTATGGTGTCGAAGGCTTTATGGTTGGACTCTATGATCATGAAGGTCTTTTCTAACCATAATGACTCTATGGAGACAAGAGAGGACACAGAAAGGAAACGGAGAGAGAGATGCCACCACGTGGTGACACCTTGGGCCAACATCTCCCCAGGCTTGGCCAGAGCAACTCTTAGGCTGCAGAGACACCTTCTGGTCACGAAGGTGTCTCTGCTTCCTAGCACGAGCGGTGCCCGCAGAACTCCCAGCTGTGCTGGCTCTGAGAGGGGCAGGACAGTGGCTACCAACACCGTGTCATGGGCCCCAAAGCTGCTGCCCGCGTTGGGCTCCACCAGAAGAGACATGGCCTCCACACCGAGTTGTGCTGCCGTGAAGCTGGGTGGGATGGTGGGGACGCAGGAATGTGAGGGTTGCGGTGATGGCCCTTCCCAGCCCAGCCTGGGGGTCTCTATGTTCAAGGCAGGTGCCCTGGGGTGTCCCCCATCAGTGACTCACCCTGGTGAGGGGCCCAGGGACCTTAAGGGCCATGGTGTCCCCTCAGGAGGCCCAGCCAGGCCCTGTGCTGGGGGCTGCCGGTGACAGCCGTGGTTTCTATCAGACCATGGATACAGGGTTGCCTGGGGATGGAGCCCCTGAGGAAGCTCCAGTCAAAACCACAGCACAAAGCAGGGAGGAAACGATGCATGAGGTGGAGCAGTCAAAACCAAAGCCCAGGTGAAAAGAAATGTTGGGCCACAAGCCAGACAGAGTCGCCACGTGGCAGAGCCAACACCGTGCGGGTCCCATCGCAGAGCCCATGCCTGGTCGTGGGCACCACAGTCCCCACCGGGCTGGGGCTCCAGCACCTCCCACTTGCACCCATGCACTCAGCCTCCTTGAGGAGCTCCTTGAGGAGCTCGGTTGGGGCTCCAGCGCCTCCCACTTGCCCCCACGGGCTTGACCTCCTTGAGGAGCGCGGCTTGGCCTTGCTCCTGCCCCGGCCCCTGCAGGAACGAGTCCTGGCTGTAACGAGCCGCGCCGGCAGCGGGGAGGCCGTGGGGGCCATTACCGGCACTAATGAAGCCCTTGCGGGAAGGTCGCGCAGCCAAGGGCCCGCTCCAAGGTCACCGCTGCCAGCGAGCGCCGGCCGGAGGCTGCGGGGACAGCCTGGGCGGGAGGCTGCCCCACGGCACCCAGGGGTTTGGTGCCCGTGTCGGAACCCAGAGCCAGCCGTGCCCCTGGACACAGAGGTGCCACCTCTGGCCTTTCCCATACGCGTGCCTGCAGGTTAAACTCTGCTCTTCATTGTTTCTCTCTGCCAACATCAGCACATTTTCACCATGTTTCAGTCAACCCAGGTCTAAAACTAGCTCTGAGGAAACAACAACCAACCTGGGGACACAGGGACCTCCCCAGCCGCTGCTGGGCAGCATCTTGCAGCGCCCGCTGCCTCCCTCCCGCTGCCAAACCCTGCCAATCCCAAGGGAAAGCCAACAAAACGCCCGCGACGCCCAGGCACAGCGCAAGGACCTCGGGTTTATTGCGGCCGCGCAGCAGCGCTTCGTGCTGCCCGTGCCCCAGCCTCGCTCCCACGTCCTGCCTCGCTGCAGCCTCGCACCACTGCCCACGCTCAGCACGGCGCCGGTGCTACGAGGGCCGCGCGCCCAGCAGGGGCAGCGGCAGCAGCAGCAGGGCCCAGGGCAGCGGGCGGGCGCCCCGGGCGGCGCCGCTGGCGCTGGCGAGGCGGGAGGCCCGGACCCGGCGGCCGTGCAGCGGCTGCGGCGGTCGGAAGTTGTCGGTCATTTTGAGGGGCGCGGAGCCGGCGGCCGGGAAGTGCACGGTGCTCACAAACGCCCCCAGCTGCGGAGGAGGAAGAGGAGGGAGAGGAAGGACCAGACAGTCACTTTGTGTGGAGGGAGCTGCCCCCAGCCTATGTCACAGCTCCAGTCCCCACCATGTGCATGGCCCCGGAGGCGTTTTGGGGTGCTGCCATCACCCAGGTTTGGTTCCAGAGGCATTTTGGGGTGCTGCTGTCACCCAGGTTTGGCCCCACACTTTCTGTGGGGCGCCTGGCATGTGGGCACTTGTGCATCACTCAGGGACCCGTGCAGGGCTCCTCAGTGCTGTGGGCACTTACACTTCCACCACCCAACCCTTGCAGAAGCAGCCCGGGCACCGAGAGCTTTCGTGCAGAGTTCTCTTTGCGCTACTGCTCAGACACAAGGAGAGGGGCAGGGGAAGGGGCTGCACGAGGTACCAGCCCATGCGCAGCCCCCCGGCAAGCAGCACTTCAGCCAGAGGAGGGTTCCCCCAGCACCATCCCCAGCCCTGACCCAGCCGCTCTCCATGCCAGGCTGTCCCCAGGGAAGCAGAGCCACAGCTGCTTCCCTGTGCTGTCTCAGGCCGTTACCTGTGCCCGGCTCATGGCCACGGGCTCCTCGAACACGGTCCAGACGACGACCTCGCTGCAGTCGGGGGTGGTCAGGGAGCCCTGGTAGCGGTAGTACTTGGAGAGCTGCCCGGCGCGCGGGAGCAGGTTGCTCAGGGGGAAGGTGGAGGCCAGATCCACCGAGTCCCCTGCAGAGACACCAGGAATCAGCACCATGAGTCCCACTATTGCAATCGGCATTCCTGGCCTGGGCTTTCTGCCTCGTCCTGGCACGGAGCAGCTGAGGACGCCTCACCCTCGTGGGACACGTTCCTCAGCGCAGCCACGATGGTGTTGTAGTTGGAGTTATCCGTGTCCGAGACCTGCCGAGGAAAGCAGCAAGGGGGTCAGTGCTTGCACGGAGCAGCTGCCACCGTGCAGGTCCCCACCGTGCAGGACAGGCAGGGGATACAAGGGACTTCAGCACTGCTCCCTGCCAAGGCCACCACCAGCTCCTGCGCTAAGAAGCCTTCCTGGTTGTGCAGCCATAGGAAGCCCAAGGATTTAGAGCCTCTTGCAGGGCAGACCCAAGAGCTTTGGGGCAGGGTTGTCCTGCTACAAAGCAGGAGCTTTGTGCTCCTGGGGGCAGGAGGCCAAGCTGTCCTGGCCACCTTGGCCATGACGCTTTCTCACTGTGCCCCAGCAGCTGCAAGAAGCCTCTCCCTGGCACTAGCAAGAAGCACATTCCCACAGGAAGCTCCCCAAAACCAGCATTTCCCAGGAAGACCTGTGCAGCCTGGGCAGCTCTGCTGCAAATCCTCAGGGCATTTCCCACGCTGGTTTAGACCAGCAGGAGGTTTTCCCTGGGGACGAGGAGGTTTTCCCTGGGGACGGGGAGATGCAGCCCCGTGCGCTCCTGGCAGCGCTGAGCTGAGCGCGTGTGGCCCCAGCACCCCTGGACCCGGCGGGCTCCGGGGTGCAGCAGGCACAGAGGGGCTGCCCTGGAGCTCTCAGCCCGCCCAGCACCTACCGTGAAGAAGAAGCCGAGCACGGCCAGCCCGTTCGGGTGTCCCTTGGCCTCCGCGAGGGTCCGGTAGTTGACGTTGATGTGGACGATGTGCAGCTGGGGAGGGAACAGAGAGGCTGAGCGCAGGCGCTCAGTGCCCCCCAGCAAGTTGGCAAGATCAGGGTGCCCACGTCGCCCCAGGCAGATGTGGAGACACAGAGCCGGTCTCACTTAGGAAATCCCAGGCGTGGGTCTGGGCGGATTTGCCGCTCCCACGGGAGCCTTGGGAAGATCAAAGCTCTTCAAAGCAAGGGAGCTCCCTCGAAGGGGAATGGGGCAGCATTGGGCAAGCGGCTGCAGCAAGCGCCAACGCCACGAGCCACCAATCCCGCTCTGAGCCCGAGGGTGCGTTTGCAGCCCCCAGCAGCACGGCTCCCACCTACCTCCATGGGGAACTGGCGCCCGTCGAGGGTGTGCTCGGAGCCGTTGCCCGCCGGGCTGCCCCAGTGGAAGTGGAGCTGCAGCGCCCGGTAGGTGCCGGGCAGGCCCCCGCCGCTGATGCTGATGTGCTCGGCCGCCGCGGCGCCCTGCAGGCCCAGCAGCACTGCGGGAGCGCCGGCGTGAGCGGCGCGGGGACGCGCGCACAGCCGCGCGCTGCAGCTCCCTGCGGCCGCTGCCCCCCTCTCCCGGGTTAATAACCGGGATCGTGCACATCCCCTTCATGCAGGAGAAGGAAAGGAGCGCTCAGGCCCCGGGCTGGAGCCTCGGCAGGCGCCGGGACGCACCCGTGTGCCCGTCGTTCGTGAGCCGCCACTTGCCCGGCGGGGCCTGGTCGTAGCCCTCGAAGAGGATGTCGCCGAGGCGGCCGTCCCTGCGGAGCCGGCGCCGCTCGATGTCGATGGGTGACTGCTGGCTGCCCCCGCACGCGGCCTTCAGCTCCTTCCAGTGGCTGGGGCCTGCGGGGTCGGCACCGCTGCATCCAGAGCTCCCCTGACATCCGTCCCACGCTCCGGACGTCCCACAGGAGCCACTTCCCGCCCCGCAGCACCGGCACGCAGAGACTTCCTTAAACCTCCCTCTTAAACAGTCATCACGGTCGGCTCTGCGAGCTCGGGCTAACAAAGGGGCTGTACCAGCCTGGCCACTGCAGGGACGTCGTTTCTCTAAGGGGAGTGAACGGAACCGAACCGAGCGCCTGTGAGGAGGGGACGGCCAGGAGCCACGGAGGGGCAAAGGGAGGGCACGGGAACCGTCCTGCACGGAGCACCCCGGCCCCGCAAAGCAGCTGCTGCTCTTGCTGAGCGCTGCCCTGCCCCCTCGGGCACAAACGTGCCCTTGCTGCCCACCTGGCCCCGCTGAACGGCCAGCCCCGGCCGGCTCGTCAGCCACGAGCAGCAAGTCATGCCCAACCACTAATGCTCTTCAGACAGAGGTCACGCACCCTGGGCGCTGGACATGTGTACATGCACCAAGGAGCTATAAAACAGGTGGACCGTCACAGCTAATTACCTGCTCATTGAGCCTTAATTAACTTTTTACAAGCTATTTGCATGCTTCGAGACCAAGCAGCACCCAGCCGCTGTATTGCAGGGAGGACACTTATTTTTCCAGCAGCAACAAGAAGGCTCCTTTTGGCTCCCAAAACAGCACCATCCTTCCCCATGTTGCAGGGATGCCTGACTGCCTCCCTCCTACCTGCTGACATTGTGGGTGTTGCTGAGGGCAAGTGCTAAATGCTGATTTTTATCTGCTTCAACCAACTCTGGAGAGGCCAGTCTTGCCCCTGGGAGCATCCTGGAGCTGACCCTCGCTGGAGGTGGGAGCTGAGCCGAGCTGCTCCCCGGGCTCCAGGGATGTGGTTGGGTTTGTGTTTGAGCGAGCGGAGGTTGCAGCCGCACAGCGCCGTGGCCGTCGCCACCTTTGCACCGCGAGGTCCCACTCGCCCTTCCCCAAGGCCTCGTCCCTGCGGTGCATTTGCCACCAGCCCTCGGGGCACCCGGCCCCTTCCAGCTCCCTGTGCCTCACGTCACCCATCCACAGGGGCACTTCCCTGCAGGAAACCGGAGTGCTGTGGGATTCACACGAGACGCAGGGGCAGAGCGAGCTGTGGCCGTGGGGTGCTGATGGGGTCCCCGCGACGCAGCACTCACCGCACTTGGGGTCCTGCGAGTCGTAGCACCACTGCCCTGTGGGGAGAGGAGAGCTCCAGTGAGAGGAGTCTGCGCTGTAAAACCCCGCGGTGCCGCCTGCTCCCCGCCGGCCTGCACGGGGCTGGGGGGTGAAGGGGGCCCCCATCGGCACCCAGCACCACAGGGGCATTGCAGACGGCCCCGTGCTGCATCCAGCAGTGCAAACACCCAGGTGAGCGCTCGTGACCACCTGGGACGCTGCGGTGAGGGCTGCGCTGCTCCCACCAGTGCTCGTCCCTGCTCTCAGTGCCCCTGGCAACTGGGACCTGCCGGTGGCTCCTGCACCCGCTGTTCCTAGCGCTGTCATCCAGCCTGTTTGCTCCTTGCCCGCCGCCCCGGCTGCTCTCTGCAAGAGAACCTGCCGGGACTCTGCCCAGCAGCTCCTGCCTGGCCTCCCTAACCGCCCCCGGCCGCTCCGCAGCTCGGCACGAGCAGCCCCAGCCCTGCTCCCGGCCGCCGGCGCCGGCCCCCGCGCTGGATGCGACGGCTGCCAAACCCTCCCGTGGGAGCGCGTGGCCGGCGGGGGCAGCCGCGGTGGCGAGCGGGGCCGTGGGCAGCGCGGGGCCCACGCGGCCG
>JAVCKT010008267.1:0-10778 GCA_032273925.1 Rhynchotus rufescens
GATCCCGAGTAAATATTTTAAAATTATTAGTAGGGATGTGACATAACGCGAGTTTAAAGGCGCGGGGCGGCGGCGCTGCCCGCGCGTCGCCTCAGGGACGCGGGAGGCGGGAGGCCGCCGGGCGGCGCCACGTGCCCGCGCGCGGGAGGGCGGCGGTCACGTGACGCGCGCGCCAACGGCCGCCCTGAGGTGATGCGGGGCCGGGGGGGACGCGGCCATCTTAGGGGCGCCGCGGGGCCCTGAGGCAGGGCCGGGGGGAACGGCGGCTCGTGGCGCTGTGGGTGCCCGTGAGGAGCCTCCTGTGCTCCTAAATGCCAAGGGGAAGGGGCAAAACCCTCAACGAGGTTAAAAAACCCTCAGGGTTATTTAAAAACGCCTTAACCCCGACTGCATCTTAACCCGGCTTCAGCTAATGCGAGCAGTTTCTTTTGCTGTCGGCATCTGTTTGGAGATGAAAGCCTCTAAAGAACTCAGATTCCTGTCTTTATAAAAGCAGATCTGGAATCTTTGTGGTTTGGGTCATTGTAGATTACAACGGCCTGGCGTTAATTTTGCTCACTTTTTAGCATCGCCTGCAGGGCATGTGCATTTAGACACACTGCCGAGATTTCAGACATAGATCACCTCATTCTAATTAATAAAATATAAATTCTTCTTAACATATAGCTGATAGTGTATATATTCCTGCCCGTGTATATATACACAGGTATATACTAGTGAATTGCTGCAGAGCAGAAAGCAATCTTAGCTGATTCCTCTTAGATTCTTAGGTGCCTGCTGCAAGAGTTTTTCATCTTCGTAAAATATTATTTATATACCCTGTAAAAAAGCTGAGACATTTCAGGGTGCAAATCAGAATTCCACACTTGGTGTAAAGTTAAATACCTCCTTCAGGGAAATAAATACTTCCTTTGATAAATTGAAGGAAGAAATAATTAGATAATTCACCTTAATTATGAGCAGGTTTTAAGAAAAATGAGTAAGGTGTGTAAGCAATTCTGGCATTGCTGTTCAAGTAGGATTTAATTCAGAATAGTAACTATATAGGTAATAGCTACAAAAATTTACAAAAGGACCTGATCGCCCATCTCTTATAAAAGCAGTAAACAAATATTACCTTGAACTTAAATTCCTTGTAATTCTGGGATATCTGGAAGTAGTTATTGGAGAGGAAAGTGTAAGAGGTTGCTTTTATTTCACACATTTCAGGAAATGTTTGAAGACTACGAGTGTCTACTTTGGAGGTCTTTGGCAAGACTTCCTCAAGAACCATGAAGAAATTGCTGACTGTAATTATTTAACATCAAGGAATTTAAACCAGAAAAAAAGCTTCTAGTCAAAATGGGTAACACCGCTGTTGTCATTTATCTTATTTTGCAATTAATGCAAGAGACAGAAGCATCTGTTGTGAACTGCATCCCCAGGAAAACTATAAAATACGAAAGTAAGTGAAAAATAGTGATTTAAAATCAGTATCAGGGAGCATAGCAGAGGGTTGGGGCTTTATTTTTTTAGGAGGAGGACACAAAGCTCTGGACTGTTGGGACTCAGTGGCAGCACTTGTGCTTGTCCAAGTTCCAATGAGGAATGCCTACCTGAACGGTGGTTGTATATACTATATACAGTCCTATCTTATATACTGTATATATTCCCACTGTACATATTCCTATTAAAGTAGGAAAGACGCTCCATACATCTAGCCAAATATTTTTGTATTATTTAGAAAACGTTTGGGGAACGTGCATAGACTTTACCTCTGTTTTGTCACTGTTTGCAGTCTAGGATTTTGGTTATGTAATAGTGGTAAGTGGGCTTTGAACTAACTTACCTTCCTTGTTTATAGCTGGAAATATAAAAACTTTTATGAAACAAGAATTATCCAATGTTTCCACTCTCCTTGTGAACGAAGAAACTGATACCTTATTTGTTGGAGGCAGAGATGCTGTATTTGCTCTTGACTTGAATAATGTTTCTAGAGAAATAGCCAGGGTAAGTTAAACATCTTATTTCATGTCTGCTTCATAAAAATATATTATGCCATATATGTTGCAAAGATACATAGAAATGCCAGCTTACCTCAATAGAGTCAGATATTTCGTTTTTATTGTTGACCGTAATTTTTGTGGAAAAAAATGCAATATACCAACTTTTGTGGATTTTTGGCTTATAGGAATACTGGTTTGCTACACAGGAAAGACAACTGGAATGTATTCATAGAGGAAAGGACAAGGTAAACAAAACCTTTGTTTTTTCCTCTTAAGTTGTTACCTAAGACGAAAAATAGCTACAATGTATTTTATTTTATTTTATTGAGATAAAAGCAGTTTCATTTAAATCTTGCAGATTAAAATTACACCAGAAAATTTTCAAATGCAAACCAGCTAAATTATATAAACCTCCTCTCCTTTTATTTTTTCTATTTTAGATAAGATGCCAGAACTACATTCTGTTCCTCCATAAGATAAATGACTCCAGCTTATACGTTTGTGGGACCAACGCTTATCACCCAGCTTGTGATCATATGGTAATTATATTTCACTAAATTTTACTGAAATGTTTGAATACTATGGCAGATCTTTAAGCACCTTTCTAAAACTATTCCTTTTTAAAAGTTTGAAACTTTTGTGATTCTTTCATAGAAGCACAAAAGTTTTGGAAAATGTTTACTAAATGCTACTTCTTTTCACTCAAAATTCACATTTCTGTGTTAACTCTTCTATGATCTTATCCTTTAAAGATTATAATTTCATTTCAGCCCCTGGCAGGTGTTGATTATCACCCTGTTAAAATGCTTGCTTGCTTGCCATAGGTTGTCCACAAAACAAACATAAGTTTGCAAGGAAAAGCTGAAGACAGCAGAGGAAAATGTCCATTTGAACCAACCCTGAAATTTGCTTCTGCCTTTGTAGGTACGTGTAGGTACTGCTAGGCAAGCTTAACATTTTCCTGATCTAAGCTTAGTTTTCCCTGTTATCCTGATTCTATTTTTGCATGAAATGTCCAGCTCAGTTTGCTTCTTAAGGCTATTTCTTTGCATTTTAAAACTAAGTACTTTATGCTTTGTTATTTCTTCCAAAATTTAAAGATGGTGCATTTTATTCGGCTACTTCAAATAATTTTTTGGGAACAGAACCTATAATACTCCGCAGCATGAGGAACCCTGTAAGAACAGAATTTAAAACGTCTTGGCTAAATGGTAAGAAGTTGTTGCACAAATTTCAGTCTCTCAAAGTTCTTTTAGTGTGTGAGTTATCTATAGACCATCATAATGTATGTTACATGCTGGTTTTGCAATGTCCACCAAATGTGAGCTGTTAAACTAAGGACAACATTTTATATAAATCTGTCACTAAGAACTGCTGAAACAAATAAC
Source organism: Rhynchotus rufescens (assembly GCA_032273925.1). Taxonomy (NCBI): domain Eukaryota; kingdom Metazoa; phylum Chordata; class Aves; order Tinamiformes; family Tinamidae; genus Rhynchotus; species Rhynchotus rufescens. The sequence continues at coordinate 3,374 of JAVCKT010008267.1, forward strand.
TTTTCCCATTTGCGGAAGCTCTCTTTCTTCCTTAGTTTTTCATAGATTCTAACTCATAATTATTTTCCTGCCCCTTTCCTATCCCTTGCTCCCCACAAAGGGTGAATTGGATACTTAATTTTAAAACAATATCTGGCATTTGTGGGATTTTATAAATAAACGTAAAGCATTTTGCATATTCCTGTATTTCAGAACCGAGATTTGTTGATATGGAGGTAGTGCAGGAAAGCGAATCTAATCCAAATGGAGATGATGATAAAATTTACGTGTTCTTCACTGAAACAGCTGTTGAATTCGAATTCTTTGACAAGCTTCTGGTGTCCAGAATTGCCCGTATCTGCAAGGTTAATATTGTAGCATAAAGATTATGCTTAGTGTATTGCAAATTATATTTCATAGCTGAGTGATTAGAAGTGGTACCTACATCATCTCACTAATTGAAATGCAATCGCACACCTTTATTTTTAAACTAGTTTCTTTTTTTTGTCCTTTTATTTCAACCTTAGATTTGTACTGAAAGGCCAACTGTATTTTTCCTTGCCACAGTGCTATCAGGTGAAAATTACAGCTATTTCTTTGTCCATTCTCCATTGATGATGTTATTCTTTCATTTAGGGTGATCTTGGTGGAAAACGCATATTGCAGAGAAGATGGACATCGTTTTTAAAATCCCGACTTTCCTGTTCCATTCCAGAATTAAATTTCCATTTCAATATTATCCAGGACATCTTTTTACTTAGGAGAACAGACTGGCAAGAGAGCATTTTTTATGGAATATTTTTCCAGCAATGGTGAGAGAAAGGGCCACATTTACTGCTCGAGTTTGTAATGAGCTGAGTACAGCGTTGTCACTTCACTGTTAATGACTTGATTGCAGCCGTTTGCCTTTAGCTCAGAGTAGGAGGTTACCAGCTACTCTGCATATTTTAACAGACCACATTTGTTTTCTTTGCAGCTTGATCCAAACGAGCAAATATTAACCATCTTCTGAAGCAAAACATTGTTTGGTTACTGGGCCAAAGCCTTCAATTAAAGACTAACCAAAAGCTCTTCCTAAGCCAAATATTTAATGTTTTCTCTGCTCAGATGGTGGAGCAATTAAAACTAATCACATGTAAAATCACATAATTAAGAAAGCTCTAGATTCTTCTAGGGTTTTTTTTCCACTAAAGGAAGTAGCTGGCATTTCAAGGTGAAGAATTAATTTTCTATTCCAAAAGCAATGTCTGTCATAGCCTACTTCTCCAACGTGATGTTCTGAAAAAATAAAAACAGATTTCCAGTTTACTTTTCATATTTTACTGCTAACTGGCTTTATCTTGCTGCTCTGACAACCGAAAGAAACCAGAGGGAAGATATTGAAACTTTGTGTTAGAAATTAGCTGTGACAAAGTAACTACGGGTACATCATTCTCATATTTTATAATAGGCGTCAGAATTCTCAGAATAGGGGAAGCTTCTCTTCAAAAGAGATGGTCAAAAGGACCTCCTCAGCCATTTCAATTTATGTGAAGTCTGTTACTTGATTTTAAAGAAAATATACAGTGTAAATATATCCAATCTTGTAGAAATCTCTCTACTTTTTCCCCTCTTAATGAATCATGAAAAAGAAAAGGGAAGTGTTTTAATTATTAGCTATCTTTTGACTCGTCCTCAAAAAGATATCACAGTGCACACTATGGAGAGCAGATTGTTTTATAGCTTTTCTTTATATTTAAAAGCTAACATAACTTTTTTAATTCTTTGAAGGGGAAGATTGGACATATCAGCTGTTTGTGCATACAACATGAAAAATATTCAAGAAGTTTTCTCCAAAGGAAGCTACAAAGGACCAGTAACTGTGGAACCTTCCCATGTTAAATGGGTGGTGTACAGGGGAGAGGTGCCGGTCCCCCGTCCTGGTGCTGTAAATGTGCATTTTATCATTGTAATTAAAGAACAATCCCTGGATTTTCTTTCTTTAAAGTACATATTTTGCCAGTACAAATACAGTACTTATAATCAGCCAAGACATACTGCTTCCTTATTCTGTTATATCTGTATAGAGATGTATATGGAGCTTTCTAGAAAAGCAACTTCACTTGCAGTTCTGCTCAACAAAAGAGCTGGGGTTATGCTTAGAGTATGAGGAAAATAACTGTTTTGTTAAGTAAAAAAAGCTGCATATTTAGAACAAAATACAGCTTTTTTTTCTGTTTTTTATTTAAATACTTTGGTTCAATGTAAAATCAATTGTAATCATGTTTGTTATGTTCTCTTTCTAGTGCATTGATAATTTTGCCCGGAGCATTGGATACAACACTTCTTCTGACTTGCCTGACAAAGTTTTGCAGTTTGTTAGAGATCATCCTCTCATGGATAATTCTGTAAATCCAATTGGTAATAGGCCAGTGCTGCTGAAAAGAGGTTCAAACTATACCAGGATTGTAGTAGACAGAGTCACTGGCCTCGATAAACAAACATATGACGTTATGTTTCTAGCAACAGGTAAGTGCTCTTATTTTAGGAAAAAAAGAGCTATATAATTTTATGGGTTTCCTCCTTTATTTTTCCTAAGATTTCTGGGGAAAAAAAAAAAAAAGAATTTACGAAGAAATTAATCAACTTTAGATGAAGTTTTGCATTCAGAAGCTGTGTTACTAGTTTAGTATTCTCTTTCCAGTTAGATTAAATTTGTTTGATTTGTTGGTCATTAAAAGGCTCCCATGAGAAACTTTCCATATCAAAGGAGCCTCATCATAGTGCTGTTTGCAAATTCAGGGATTGTTTGGTTTTTTATTTTTTTCCTTGAGAAAAACCTCGCCTCTCTCTTATTGAAATCAAAAATTGTTTTGAAGAACCTCAACATTTCGTTATACCCAAAAATTACTTGTGAATCTCTGTCTAATTTTGACATTAATTTTAAAGCTAAAATATTATGCATCATTTAAACAAATGTATCCTTAAGAAATACATTTCCTTTCATGTAGCTGATGGATATTTGCATAAAGCTTTCAATTGGGATGGGGAAATGTTCATTGTGGAAGAGCTACAGCTGTTTCCATCTCCAGAGCCTGTACAATCTCTCCAGCTGTCTTCTAAAAAGGTAGAAATTTTGTCCCTACATATGCAAAGTGACTGCTGTAATAGTTTGCCCCAGGCCTTCCTCTTCTATATTTTCCTCTTTGCTCTTAAATACTCTGTGAATGTCTCATAATTCTATTTCTGTCACATATTCAGCGACAACAAAAGTATAATAACTCTTTGTAGATTTTTTTTCTGCATCCAAATACAACTGAAACAAGCTTTTATGTTAATTTAAAGAAAAAATAGGCAAAGAACTATGTCATTTAGCATGCTATGCAAAGCTGTTTTTCTTTTTTCTGTCATCCCCTAGTTTTATATCAGCAGCTATTCTTGAAAGATTTTTAGGTTACTATCTTTCTTAGTAAAACCCAGAAAGTCTTACAGTCCATATTAGGAAATAACAGTTTTAAACCCATTATAAACCACACACCATTGTAAAATAAGACCTCCATGCTGCTTTTCCAGGGAATGCTCTACGCGGGCTCTCAATCCCGGGTGGTGCAGCTGCCAGTGTCTGCGTGCCACCAGTATAAGCAGTGCCTGGACTGCGTCCTGGCCCGCGATCCCTACTGCGCCTGGGCCCAGTCTGCTGCCCGCTGTGTTCGCCTGGCAAATGAAACCAGGGATTTGAAGTAAGTGAAGACACGTGCTTTTCAGCTGTGCACTTAACATGCACTCATGCGTGATACCTAGAAATGATAGCTCCTAAATGAAATTTTTATCTTTATTTATTCTTTATCTTTCTTTTTTTTTCCCCTAGGAATTTAATTCAAAGTGTAAAATACGGAGATGCTTCCAGCTGTCGTAGTGTAGGTATGTGAACATTTGATTTAAAATATACACGATTCAAAGTGCCTTTTCAGTTTGTGGTCACTGGAATCCTTGTTGTGTGACTGAAAACCACACAGCTTTTAAGAATACAAAGTCAGAAAAAGAGGAATTTATTTAAGAGTGCCTGCATATACAAGTAAGGCAAAATGATCTTAAAATCTTTACCCCTTACCTCTTCATTACTCATTGACAGACTAGTGTACTGAATGTGACTATGGATTTGTTTTTGTAAGTTGAGCTAAACTATCACTGTTTTCAGTTAAAAAACACTCTTCATATTTCAGAAAATACTGCAAGAAAGCGTCCCTTTATCCATGGAAATAATGTTCATCTCAAATGTGCTCCTCTGTCAAATCTGGCACGAGTCGTGTGGAAGTTTAATGGGAGCAGACTGCAGGCTGAGGACTCTAAATACCTCCTCTATGACAGAGGAATAGTAATATTTAATGTGACGATGGATGAGGCCGGATTCTATGATTGTCTCTCCGTAGAGAAAGCCAAAGGGAGAGAATTCCTGCTCACTGTGGCCAGCTACATCCTTTATGCCCAACAAAAGTCAGACCACGCACGTGTTAGTGCCGCAACAAACGCACTTAATGGAACAGCGGATGGGAATTTCATGTCTTCGCTACCAACTCCAGCACCAAAGGAAGCAGCAAAACAGAAGTCCCTGGACAGCCAAAAAGAGAAGCTCATTTTAAAACTTTTGGGGGCAACTTTTGCTCTTCTTTTTTCTTTTTTGTTGGTTTGGAACTTCTACAAGGGGCACTTGCCTCTCCCCGCGAAGGGCAAAACCGTCTCCAGCGCAGCCAAAGCCGACTGCTCGGGAAGCGCCGCCTTGGCCGCGGAGGGATCGGGCTGCGTGAGGAAAAGCTCAGCCACGCGGGCAAACGTTGCTGCTTCTGCCAATGAATCAATCCCTCTCGTGGGCTTTTCCTTGGAAAGCAAGAGCAGCCCTCGCGCGCAGCGCAAGGCGAGTTTTACAGCGAGCGCCGGGAGCCTGCAGCTTGCAGAGCTGTTTGCTTGAAGATAACGTATTGCTTGTTAAGGAGCGTGGAATGTAAATTTGGGTGGGAGTCAGAAGCTCAGAATTCAAGATGACAAGCTGCTTGGATATTACAGAAATGTGTTTGCAGTTACTACTTTTTAAAAACAAAATGCCTTGTTTGGGTACCTTTTTCTTTTGACGTGGTAGAGCCATGAAAATAAATGTATTTGTAAAATTGATGCTGATCCACTTTTTTTTTTTTTTTTTTTGCAATGGTGGGGTTGCCCAATTACAGAAATTAATACTTCAGAAGCTAATAATACTTAGCATTTAGTGCTTTCACCTTCAGACTTTCTGCTTAATCCACAAATAGCAACTAATTAAGTCTCATAGTGCCCCAGGAGGTTGATTTTATCCTCATTTTACATACGAAGTTAAATGACTTGTCACTGGCCAGAGTGAGTGCAGGTTTTAGATCTGATGCTTTCAGAAGTTCCTGAGGCACCCTCCTTCATTTTGTATTTTTCTAATTGTTTTATTTTCCCTTTATTTAAACTTTCAAAATGCTTTATATACATTTATTTGTCTATTGCATTTTTATAACCTTTGAGGCATCTTTTGTCCAAAGACCATCATGGATCAGCCTACGTACTGCAGAGTTGATCTAAACCTTTTTCTAAGGTACACTGGAAATTCAGCCACTAAAGGCCATTGAACAGCAAGAATTTGGCCTGAAACACTTCTTTTTTTCTTTAATAAGTATTTTCTTGATTGGAAAATAACTTGGATTCTCTTCCAGTGAGATCCCTGAACAGAAGGCTGCTCTGCCTCCCCATTCACCATGCGTGGTACAAATCAAGAGACGAAAAACAGATACGAAAACCAGATTTGAGGTGCATCTTGGCTCCAATTTGGAAGAGATTCTACTTCCTTTGCCTTTATCCCTTCTCCCTCTATGCAGAGCCTTGGATGGAGATGAGTGGTGCAGCCTGGACGGGGTAGGTAGCTGATAACATAGGAAGGGATCGAGATTTCTGTTCTTTGGGGACAGTGGCCGTCTCCCCTCGGTGACAAGGGAAGCAGGATCCAGAACCCCATTTCAGAACCACCCCCCCAAGGCTACAGGCACTTGGGCTTAGTTCAATTCCTGCTGATCTAATTACCCTAATTTAAATTTGTAAAATAATTAGCTTTTAAGAAGAGTGGTAGATAACAGGTTGATACGAAAGATATGGTGCCCTACTTAGAGCAGTGTCCTCAGTGCCATTTATTTTAGTCCGTTTGTCATTGGTTGCCACATTGCACGGAGGAAGGTTGGAGAATATGGGGCAAAAAAAGAGTATTGGTGCGACCTGCAAGTGTGACAGAGCCAAGTGGTGCTGGAAACGGGAACAAACTGGAGTTTTTACTGTTATCATTGGAATTCCCATATGGATATTGCTGAATAAAGGGTGCTACTCCCACCTTTTTTAATGAAGTTGCTAGAATGCAACTTACTGTTTTGGTGCAGGCCACAGCAAGAACCTGAAGCTGTTAACGCCTGGAGAAATTAATGTGCAGCACGGGCTGGGATTAACAAAACCTGCCTTGGGAAAACTTCCTATTAAAGCGAGTGTCCTATTAAGAGTATAAAGGGGATTCTCAGATAGCAACAGAACCTGTTACCACTGGCAGGCTGCACACGGGAGAATCCGCAAGGAACGCTGCAATATTCCGAAGTGACAGCAGCAGGAATGCGGTGGGAAGCACCGGTGTTGGATCAGGATCCATGCGTGTGGGCAGAGCTGCCCGCAGGGAAAGGCGGAAATTTCCCTGGCACATCTGCCCGTTTGCACGGGCAGCTCCACAAGTGTCCTGGTGCTCACACGCTCGTGAGGGTGTGCCGGGCGTTCCGGATGCACATTCCTACCAGGAACCTTCCCAGAGCCGCCATGCAACCACCCTATGAGGAGCACATAGGCTTCTTTCAGGGTGCAGCAGGTCTTGTTCCTTCTCGGGGCTGTTTCCCCCCAATTCGGTACCCGGGCAGCACCACAGAGCCCAAAGCTCCTCCGCATTCCCAGTGAATTCGGATTCAGTGGACAATTCCCACCGGAGAGGACCGGTGGGACAGGCTGATTCCCACCTCTCCGCTCTGCTTCCAGAGCCCGTTCAGCCTCCAATCCACCTCCCCTCTTCCCAGGGTAGCCCTTTTTTTTTCCTAAAAAACACCCAATATCTGCTCCTGCTAACTTCCCTTTGCATAAAGGGCTCCCGAAAACCCAGAACCACCAAGAGCAGCCGCTTTGCAGGCGCGTCGAGGCCAAGACAAAAGAGCAGGGAGGTTAACGGGTTTAATTAATTAATTAATTAATTCTCAAGGGCTCGCCGCCCCTCGGCGGGCCCAGCCCGGTTCCGCCCGGCAGGTGGTGCCGCCGAGCCGGCTCCGGCGCCCGCAATAAAGTCGGGAAGAAGGAGCGGAGAAATGTGACCGGGATGGGGCACTTGGCGGAGGCAGGAAGCGGATAGGGGGGAAAAATA